>JABCKS010000840.1:0-11344 GCA_018851325.1 Termitomyces sp. DKA19 | reverse complement strand
GAGGAATGAGTAAGAAGCCTGGGAAAACAGGACATGATCCAGAATGACATACCAGCCACATCTCTCTGTAGGGGGTCATCATATGATGATAGGACAATATCGATTTGTTATAATGTAAAGAATTTGTTGTTGAGGATATGTGGGCATAGCCCGGATATATACCTACTTACCGTCGCTTACTATGTTTTCCGTCACGTATTGACATGTAACACCTCAGTGCTCAACCATCACTGAGGTGTAAGTCCCTCATATAATACTCACTCAAATACTTACTGATATCTCGTAGTTCACCTCTTGTTTCGCAGGTAGCTACACAATATATTTAGTGCTCAACCATCACTGAGGTTTCAACCTCTTGTTTCGCAGTTTATTCTAAGCCCACTCCGTCACTCTGTTCCCTCCGTAACTGGCCCCTGCTCAACAGGTTATGGGCCCCGAAATGGGCCCAGAAGATACCTACGATGTTTTGACCACAAAACTCACCATTCCGAAGCTCGTGTCTGATGGATCAAACTGGACATTGTACCAGGAACGTATCATCAATGCAATCATGTCAAAGAAGCTTCATCGACATGTCATTGGTACTGCGCGTAAGCCAGTAGCGCTTGTTGAGTGTGATGGTTCCTTCTTCTGGGATGACAACTTGCTGTTTCCACTGTCAGACAAGCAGATTGAGGAATATGAGGACACTATGGAGGACTGGCTTCAGAAGGAAGCAATGGTTCATGATATAATCTATGCCACTGTTGATCAGTCTATGTTCCATCAGATTAAAGGAGAAACTACTGCTGCTGCCATCTGGAAGAAACTTACCTCTATCAATAGCAATAGGGGTGCTATGTTTGAGACTGACCTTCTTGCTCAGTTGCAGAACTCCCATTTCATTAAAAACAGTGAAGTCATGATGCACAATCATCTTGCCAACCTTGTTATCCTTAAGGAATGCCTCACTAAAATCAACTGTCCTCTCTCCAATGCTTCATTCACCAGTTATATCTGCACCTCCCTATCCCTTGCTCCTTCCTATAAACCCCTCCTTATAATGCTCACTGCTAATGCTCATGCCACTGGAAAGCCTGCCTCCAGTTAGGACCTCATTTGGCATATCAATGAGGAGGCTAATAATGCTGCTATTGAGAGCAGCATCAACCAGCATCATGAAGCAATGGTCACAGCTCATACTAAGGCCAGGGGTGAATTAAAGGATGCAAAAGGGAAGTCTAAATCCAAAGGGAAAGGGAAGGATAAGCATTATTGCAGCAATTGTGGAAAGGATGGACATACTGATAATCAGTGTTTTGAGGAAGGCAGAGGCATGGCAGGTAAGGCACCCAATTGGTGGGTGAAGAAGCATAAGGGTAAGGGGAAGGATAAGGCAAAGTCAGCTAACATTGCCAAAACTGAAGATAAGAGCAAAGATAATTATGCTTTCCTCATCTTCATCCCCATTGATGCTCCAGATTACTCTGCCAATGAAAATGTTGCACTTGCTGTTGCCTCAGGTCACAGTCATGAAGCTCACACTGCATCACCCTCTGCCAGTGTAATCATTGATTGCAGTGCCAGCAGTCACTTCTTGCTGTCCCATAATAAGTTCCTAAATTATCAGAAAATCAATCCTGAGCCTGTCCATGCTGCTAATGGATGTACCTTCAGTGCTCTTAGTCAGGGTGATCTTTGCATCAGCCCGCTAATGAAGGAAGGAGAAAAGTCAGTTTCTATTCTCCTAAAGAGGGTCTACTATGCACCTCAGATGGCCTTCACACTTGTCTCTATATTATGTCTCAATTGTGCCAGGTATTCCCTCCTCATTGAGGATGGGATGTGTATTATCTGCAGTCCTAAACCCAAATGCCAAGTCATTGGTCACATTTCTGCAATCTGTAGTCTCTATTGTGCCAACTCATTTATCACCTCCTCATCCCCAAAACATACTGTCAATGTGGTATCAAAATCTATCACTATCAGTGAGCTCCATTGTTAAATGGGACATATTGACCACTCAGACTTATGGGAGGCAGTCTGTCAAGGAGTGATTAACAGCATTGAGCTTGATATATCATCTGAGCCAGAGTTTTGTGAGGCCTGCATAAAGGGAAAGGCATAATGTCAGTCATTCCCAAAGAAAAGTGACACAAAATACACTCACTATGGCAAAAAGATCATTAGTGATCTCTGGAGTCCAGCACAAGTCAAGTCCCTTGGTGGTGCTCTCTATTCCTACACCAACATCAATCTCTATACCCACAAAGAATGTATCATATTCCTAGCTCACAAATCCAACACCTTCAAGGCTTACTGTAACTATGAGGTGTAGGTTAAAGTACATCAAGGCACACAGATCAAAACCTATGAGAGTGATTGAGGTAGTAAGTTTATAAGTTCTGAGATAAAAACTCATTAGAACACCACTGGCACCATTTGTGATCTTACAGTTCACAATTCCCCACAATCCAATGGTATTGCTGAATGCACAAACCATATCATTGTCAAAGGTGCATATGTAATGATGATTACAGCCAGTTTCCTGAAAAACCTCTGGGCAGAGGCTAAACACTATATGGTCTGGTTAAGGAACTGAGCACTATTAAGCACACTTCCTGGTAATGTAATGCCAATTCAGATGGCTAGTAGAAAGAAACTTAACATTTCAAGGCTCCATGAGTGGGGTGCACTTGCTTATGTTCAGCTGCACAAGGCAGGAAAACTCAAATCAAAAGTCAAGGAGGGTAGATTTGTTAGCATTAACAATAAATCTAAAGGATACAGGATTTACTGAGCTAAAAGACATACAGTAACTGTTGAAAGGGATGTTTACTTTAGTAAGAATGCTGTTCTCAACCCAGACAGTGTTCAGATTGAGGGGGAGTGGGACATACTTGTCAATCTGGACAGTCTTCAGGCCTCTATACCATCTGATCCTCTGAAAATTGCATCCAATCCTGCTTTCAGTGCTATTCTCAATGTTGTCAAGCATGAATCCACCATTGATAACCCTTCACCACTTGAAGATGTTTAAAACTCAGATGAAATCAACAAAAAACCTGCTGAAAACCTGCAAAAATCACCCTAGCATGCTTTAAGCATCACAAAAACTCGAAACTCACCTGCCACCAATGCTCTGCATACATGTGCACATTGAAACTCACTTGCCAGCCTCATCTAGTATAATCCCATACAATATAGCCATAGACAGCATTAAAACACAACAAAAAATGCAAATTTAATTGAGTCTGCATTCATTGTGAATGTCAAGGGAATACTAGAGCTGAGCAGTATCAAAATCAATGACAACAATGGTAACTAGGTGTAGGAGGCTATTGAACATGCAATGGCTACCAGCAAGGATGTGCCAACTATCAAGGAAGCATTGTCTGGCATCAAGAACCATGATTGGTCATTAGCCATTGATGCCAAACTTGCTCAAATCAAGAAACCTAATACCTGGGACATTGTCAAAGCCCTTACAAATGCAAATATTATTCCTTGCTGCTATATCTTGTGCTATAAGTGCAGCACTGATGGCCAGATTGTTTGCTACAAGGCTTGCTTAGTTGCCAAGGGTTTCAAACAACAATTTGGTGTCAATTACACCAAAACTTTTACTCCTACAGTCTGTGCTGCCACATTTTGAATCCTTCTTTTAATCACAGCTTTGTGTGGTGCTGTCATTGAGCAAGCTGACATCAAAAATGTATATCTCAATTCCTTACTCAAAGAGGACAATATTTTTTACATGCAATTCCCTCCTTTTTATCAATACTTTTGCAACTTACCTCAAAAGTTCAAGAAGTTACCTGACTCCAAGCTTGCTTGCAGACTCAGGCACCTACTCTATGGTACTAAGCAAGGTACCCACCACTGGTATAAAGAAATATATCAATCTTTTTTAAATCTTGGGTATTCAGTCTGCCAAGCTGATGTTGCTGTTTTCTACAAAGTCATAGGAGATAATTTTACCATTATCATCATTGCTACTGATAATTCTACTATCATTGGTGATTCTACTAATACCATATCTCTCATCAAGAAACAGCTTGGTGAATGCTTTGAGATTGTTAATCTTGGCTCTATCAACTGGCATCTTGAAGTTAGTCTTTTCTGTGACTTGAATGCTTACACTATTACACTCAGTCAACAAGTTTATATTGAACAGATCATCAAATGTTTTGGTCTCAAAAACACAAAGATTGCCATCACTCCTATGGAACCTGAAGCAGATTTTTCTCCTAACTCCTATTCTATCTCACCAATCTTTTTTTTACCTGCTGAGAAGACTTACTACTGTAAAATAATTGGTTTTCTTATGTATGCTGCTATCATAACACATTCCAGTATTGTATATGCAGTTTCTATTCTTTTCCAGTATCTTGATTTCCTCAAAACAATCTATATAATAGCTATCACCTGTATTTTGTGCTATCTCTGTAGCACTCTTGACAAGAAATTGGTTCTTGATAGTCAAGACCCTGAGATCTTAGGCTATTCTAATGCTAACTGGTGATGTGCTCCTATGCTACCTAGCTGCCATGGAGAAAACCAAAAAGAAGACCTAAAGTGCATTAGAAACCAGATAGGGTAGCTAGCAGTAGGATGTGGGTGAGGGCAAGTCAGTAATTGTTCCAGAGAACAAGAGGTCAGCCTAAATCACTAAACACTAATGGTATATTGCTAAATAAAAGATAGAATAGGAGTAGAGGGCAAAGTGATATATGATAGTAATGTTGGTAAGGTAAACAGAAGTTGCTGAGTAGGAAAAGGGGTTAAGAACACATTATTAGGTAAACAACCACTAAGAAGATGTCACTAAGGTAAATAAAAGCCTAGCAACAAGAAGGGAAAAAGGAGCAAGAATGTAAGTCAAATGGAGGAGTAACTTGGGGAACATACAAGACTTGTCACTAGCCATAGTTGCTAATGTTACTAAGACACTATAATACTAAGGCACTCATACTTGGTACCATGCTAAATCAAGGACAAGGTCACTAAGCCTTGTTGCTAAGCCATTAATGAGGGTAAGGGTGAATGAGAATAAGTTCTGAAGCTGAGGGAGATACTGAGGGACAAGTACTTGGGATTGCTCTATCTATTTCTTTGTTATTCTACTAGGTATATACAGGAGGTATTTATACTATTTGTAAGTAATGTAGCCTAAAAAGAAAGATGGTTACTGCAAGTAACAGCATCTGCCAAAATGCATACTGTATGTCAAGATAGTAACCAAATGTAAATATTTGATGTCAAAAAGTGCATACTATGTGTCAGAATGAAAATAAAGAATATATCAAATGTCAGTATCTGAAGTGTAGATGCCATTTAAGTATATTAGTAATCAAGAAAAATGAAGGGTCCAAGAAGTCACATGTTCATATGTTTATTTCAAAAGCAAAGTGCCTATGTCACTAAGAATTGTTACTAGCAAACATTGCTAAGGGGGCTTTTGGTGAGGTTGTTCTAGATGCACAGTCTAGGCTCTATATGATAAATGCTCATAATCCAAAAATTCCTGTGGTTACTAAGGTCTTGTGCAAATCTTATACTGATCCCCAGGTCATATGCTGTCCTGATAAGATAGTTGGAGATGTTGGTAACTATACTCAGCAACAGATGGGTCTTATCACTGGGCTTCTCATAGACATTATTACTCTATTTTAGGCTTTGCATTCTTCATTGAAATTGATGCTATCTCTTAGAGTTCCAAGAAACAATCTATTATCACTCTCTCCAGCACTGAGTCTGAATATGTCATGCTCACATATGTTGCTAAAGACATTATCTAGATCCATAAATTACTTATAGAACTTTCTTTTTTCTATTCTCTTTCTCTATTTACTAATCTTTATTGTAAAAATCAGGGTGCTATTTGCCTTTTCAAGGATGCTACCTTCTATGCTCATACTAAACACATTGATGTTCATTTCCACTTTATTTGCTAGACTGTCTCTTCTGATCACATCCAACTCCACTATGTTTCCACTTTTGATATGATTGCAGATATTATAAAGTCATAGCTTCTATTTTAGTCTCTTAATTTTAGAAGAGGACCTATAAAATCAATACCAATTACCTTCCAAAGGAGTGTGGGCACCTTTAAAGGCTGTAACAATCCATAAGGTTTATAGTTCAATGATAGAGAGATAAATAATCATTTAGATCCTTAGAGGTTACCATATGATATGTGAGTGTCAGAACTCTGCCAGTCACCCTTCAGTGACACTGCCAGCAACCTCACTATCTCTGACATCTACCAAAAAAACCCCAGACTGACCCTTGATTGTCCCTGTTATCTACTCAGACACTTCACCTACAATCTGCACAGCATTGGATCACTAGCCTGTACATTCTTGAGCCTTAACCCCAGCTACTCTCTCAGAACATGCCTTACACATCACTAGACCACTGACAAGGCACCCTCCCAGGTCCTGATGCATCCCCAGGGGCCACCCTAGCCTTAAGACACTCCACCCTGTGATTGGCTCTTGGGGCCTGCTTTGAACCATATCCAGGCCCTGCTTTGACAGGAGCCAAGCTCCAAGAAAGGTGCCACCCACTTGAGGACCCCCTTCCAACCCTGACTCTCCCCAGAAACCTCAAGTATATAACTCTGGAACCCTGTAGTTAGTTGGTAGTCTTGATATTATATACTTTTGTCTACTTCTCATTTCTCTACTCTTTCTGCTTCTACTTCTACTCAATCTATCTATCTTCTCTTCTCTTTCAATTCTCTAGCATAGTTGTCTCAGTTCATAGAACACCTCTACAGACTTTAACCACCTCCACCTTTGCCTTAGCAACTCCAAAACATTGCCTAGCACCCAGATCAAGCCTGGAATATTTGTATGTTCCTATTCTAGTCATTGACTAGTCAACTAGCAGGTTCTTGCTCTTGGAGATAAGCTCCTAGATACTTTAGACCTGACATAATATCAAGACTCCCCCTACTCATTGAATACTTGATGGCCCACTATGCCAGCCCTCCCTACTGGCCCACTGCTGCCTACACTATGGACTTCTATAGCAACCCAATTGTACCCACCTATTATGCACAACCCCCAGTTACCCCCCAAAACAACTAGAATCCCTTTCAGCAACTACCCCCTTTCCAATCCTTATATTGGTACTAGCCAATAACCATGCATAGATTTGGGCCAAGATCTTCAGTAAGTCAGGGCCTGGCCCCTGACTGGTGTTCCCTAGCACCTCCCTCTGCACAGGACCCTTACATGGGATTACACCTGGAAGGCCCATCAGGAGCTTTGAATGCTAGGTAGAATGCTCTAGTACCTGCCAGCACTGGTCCATTCATTGCTGAAGCAGGGCATGTATCAAAGGCTGAGGGCTACTCACTTCTGGCCCCAACTGTATGTCCAGCACTTCCCCAAAGGGGGCCTATGGCAGCTCTGGCTATCTTTACACCTCCTACACCTATAGAACTCAGAGACATGCCCCAGATGAAAGGGGATCCCCTGCTTCAGCAGGGAGAGTGCATGATGGACCACTCTAGGCAACATAGTACAATCCTATGGGAACTTCAACTTCCACAAGTAGACCTCTCCTGACAGACCCAGAGTCTCTTTGAGAAACTAGGGCAACCCACTTCAGAGGCTACTGCCAAGGTCTGGATGGACTGTTTAGTAATGCTTTTTGAGCTTTATGAGCAAGGGAACCTACCAGCATGAGCCCTTGACCTTCTCTAGGATGACATCTCCTTGTAGAACAAGCTGTACAACCTAGTTGGGGAAATCCACATATTACCATTGCCAGAAAGATTTGAGAACCCCTCTGAGCCCATGTACTCCTTCCACCTACAATGAAAAATAGATCAAACACCCCTCCAACCTGCTAAGGCTTTGAATGCTGGAAGCTGACATCAGGACAACCTGGATGCAGCCTCTGCCCTACTTTGAAACCTTAACTCCTTTGACAGGCTGTTCAACCAGCCTGCAGCTAGAATAGTAGGACTCTCAACCTAACTCTGCTCTAACTCAGCCCCAGGTGCAAGGACCTTCTGTACATGGGATCAGAATCCCTCCTCTGGCTACACTTGCCATGGAAAATGGCAGGGACACTCAGTCCAAACACACCCTCAGCTATGTCAATAAGGGACCTCACATAGGGCTCATAATAGATACTCTGTCACCCCAAAACCTCCAGACTCAGCAGGACTTTCCCCTATATCTCAACCTCTATAAACTCCCTGCCTATCCCCACCCTTTTTCCTCTATTCCTCTAGTGCTGGCACTGGCACCTATAGCATTAACTAACCCTTCTCTAGGCCTAGGATGATAGAGAGGCTACTTCAGACCCCTTAGAGAACCATTCAGACTATTCAGAGACCCCTTTAGACCACTAGAGGATCCTTTTGGACCTCTTGGCAGTCCCTCTAGTAATTCCCCTTCAGACCCCCTGGCCAAGCCTCTAGGATGGATACCTGGAGGACTACCCCTTGGGCCAGGACAAGGAGCACTCCTGGGAGGAGAGTCCCTAGGAGAAGGCTTTCCTAAAGAGTGGGAACTCATTGTAAATGTATTCCTACCTGGAGGGGCAGGGAACTATTATTACTACTACTACTACAATGCTGCTCCTCCTCTCTGAAACTCCAAAGAGCAGGCAGAAGCCAACAAGGTCTATGAAACTCTAGCTTATAAAGGTTAACTAGATATCCAAAAGCTGGAACCCTTCTATGGTCATAACCCCTGAAAGTGGTGCACCTTCCTGATACAGTGCCTCAGACATTCCAGGGAAAGCTGAACACCTTTGCCACTGCCCTAGACCACTATACAGCCCTTCTCTAGTACAACTTCTGCCACCCATTATTCTCCAACTAAGAAGCCTTCATGCAGGAATTCTCTCATCAAAGTTTGGGGTTTACAACACCATTATTGAAGCCAAAAGAAAGCTCATATTACTCCAGATGTCTCTAGAAGAATGCTTCATGACATTTGTAGTCCATTTTGAGAAGGAGGCCTATGAGACTGGCTAGAATTATTATGCATTGCATTTCCAACTTAACAAAGCCCTTCCCAAACAAATCTACAAGGTTCTCTGCCTTACACCAAAACAGTCCACCTATGAAGACCTCAAGAATCTCATCACCCACATCAATCAGCACTACTGGAAAGACCCCACTGACTCCAGAACCAGCCACCAAGGGTACTCCTCCCACTCCTTGGGGGGACCCTGGCAGCCCCAACAACCATAACCCCTCAACCCCACTATGGCCAACCTCCCTGCCTGGAACCCTGATTAACCTGGCCCTAGAAACACCATATGACCTCCTGCCCAACTATAGGTGGTTGCTCTAGAACCTTGATTGACCTGGCCCCAGAAATGCCATATAACCTCCTGCCCAACTACAGGTGGTTGCCCTGGATCACTATGACCAGGATAACATCCCAATGCAGGGTAATAGCAACTCCAAATTCATAAGCAAAGACCCAGAGGATGAACTATTATAGGCCAACCAATCACAATGGCTAGACTGGCCTTGGGTAGCCATTTCTGAGGAAATGAAGGAGCAGCAATGTAGGGCAGGGGTATGCCTACTCTATGGTAAGCCTGGGCACTTTGTTCAGGAATGCCCAGAGCAAGGCACTCTTGGACAAGTTGTCTGGACCATAGATGAGGACAAGTTTGAGTTTCAGTATGCAAAAAACAAGTTGGTGATTTAGTTGAATCAGAAGATGCACTGAATCATAGAATCACCTCTGACATCTTCTTCATTATGGTTTCTCATATATGTGCTTTGGTACTGGCTCCAGACACCCTCATGGCCTACCTATCCTCCTAATCCTCTTAATCTTTTCTGCTTTGCACCTCCTTCATCCCTTTCCTCTGCTCTGACACTGTCAATACCCTGGTAGACAGTGGAGCCATGGACAACTTTATCAATGATAACTGGGTCCATTCCTCCTCCCTTCCCCAGATTCATTTACCCAGCCCCATCCAGCTCCAATTGTTTGACAATGGGCTGTTCTCTACTAGAGAAATCACCTACTATATGTATATTCCCCTATACTTTGAGAATGGCATGCAACTTGAGCTCTGAATGCTTATTACTTGGCTGCACAAATCTGCCCCCATAGTCCTGGGCCTTCCCTAGTTATGCTCCATCAACCCCTGCATTAACTGGCAAACCCTCACAATGACCTTAGACTGCACAGACCCCTCCACCATTCCCTTCTCCCTCCCCTCCAACTCAGACCCAACAAAGGCTGGATGACTTGGCAGACTATACTCAACCTTGGAATGATCCTTTATCATCAATGTCACTCTCTAATCCATGAATACTACCCATGCTGCACTACTGGACAGTGGGGCCATGGAAACCTTTGTCAGCAGGGAGCTGGGCCTCCCAGATAAGGCCTTAGATATTTCAGTTGAGCTGCAACTCTTTGACAGAAACCCAACACTCTTTGGAACAATTTCCTACCACCACATTGATAGTATCTGCCTTACTAACAGCTTCAGCTTTCCTGTTGACCTCCAGGTCACCCAGTTACACCTTGCCACCCCAATCATCCTCAGATTACCCTGGTTATGTGAGGCCAACCCAAACATTGACTGGACCTCAATAAGTATGACATTTGACAAAAATGCTCAACTGGCTGCTGGAATATCACTCTGACCCTGATCCTTCCCCACTATTGAGGATAAACCCAACTCTAACTCCCTCCCCACTCTGGCCCTTGACTCTCCTCTCCAACCCTTGTTATAGGACCTTAGAAAGGGGAAAGGAAATCATAATGTTGACAAATCTCACTCCTTGAAAAACCTTGACACCCCTATTCCCCCTTCTACACCCTCCCCTGTGACCATGCCCCCCTCTACAACTTCCCCTCTTAAAACCCCCTCTCAAACTCTGCCCCCTAGGCTCCTTCTACCTGGCATTCTCCACAACAAGCTTCAAAGGCCATCCTTTCTTCAAACCACTTCCCTTTATCCAAGAAACTCTCAAACCTTGGACAAGGAGACTCCTAGACATAGTCCTTGTATCATAGGGGCTGCCCCATTCGTAAGAATCCTTCATGACAGGACCTAGGCCTACCAGCTATATGTAACCCCTATTGAACATCTCTGAGCCCAGGAACCTCTGGATCCCATCAAGTCCAAATCAAGTCCAAGGAAAAGATCCTGTGCAAGGTTATACCCCTCAAATACCATGAGTTTGTAGATGTATTCTTAGAAGGAAGTGCCAAGGAGCTCCTCCTGCACCAGCCCTATAACTACTAAATTGATCTAGAAGATGGAGCCTTCCCCCCCTTTGGAAAGGTCTACAACATGTTGGAAACTAAGCTCCAGGCCTTCAAGGACTACATGGATGACATGCTGGGAAAGGGCTTCA
>JABCKS010000838.1:0-11361 GCA_018851325.1 Termitomyces sp. DKA19 | reverse complement strand
TGGTAAGTTCATTTTTTTGGGTTTCATGACTTTGTATCCGGCACACAAAACCTGGATACTTGAGCCCGGAAATAATGCGTTGAGTGTGCCGTGACATGAGGGTTTTCCAATTTTTTTTATCGAGGACCTGATTATTTTTTGTACATAGAAATCGCCCACCCCTCGTTTTCGTCATCCAGCACCCGTTGATGTTTGGCCCTACAGACAGGGCTTACAATACACCTGGGGTACGCCATATCTGTCCGTCAGTATACATATGGGATTTGCGCGTTTATAGACAAGCATGGATGTCTTTCCAAGTTGACAAAGCCCTGGGTCACCGAGGAGATACATGTCGAAGGAATATCACTCCATGAAACAAATGAAGGGAACAACGTTAACATGACATTGAAGCCCGGAAACAGCCAATCCAGATGTGAATTCAGAGAAATCAATCAATTCTAGGCCAAACAGCACTGAGAACACACCGCCGGCACGATGAACCTATATTAAAAAACATAAGGAAGCGGATGGAAACTCCATTGTTGAATGTAATGGCCTCGGTACAAGTAAGCCAAGAAGTAAGTACAACAGTGGACTGACAGGGAGTGTCAATACTGTCGAATGTCTGGACCGTCTGGTTCTTTGATGGCATCGAGTTAGAACAATCATCCATAGCTCACAATGAACCTGCACATATCAGAAGCTGAGGTAGTGGGTAGTGCGTCGGGTCTGAAACAAATCAGCTTCGTCAATATAGAGTCATGGAGATATGGAGATAGTATGATTTACAGATATGATTTTCCTATAAAATTATCAGCTCTTCTCCGTGGACTGACTAGAGAAACAGACGGGGTTGGCAGGACAGCATACGCTTTCCGAGTCAAGGTTTGAGACACTAGCCAAAACAGCAATTTCGACAGCGCCAGCGCAGTCCGGATAATATGGAAAATTCTGATGAGAAATATTTCAGAATCAGAAATCCTTGAGAAATCTTGGGTATCGCTTCCGAAGGGCGTGCAAGATCGAAATTGAGGTTATTGCCAGCACTATGCAAAGGATGTCGACCCGTAGTCACGGCATAGAGGAATTGAGTTCATGAATCTGTCTGAGTTGTTGTTCCTGAGCACTATCCATCTACCGATAAGGGACACAGATGGATGATGTTTACGATGACTTTGTGACGTTGGGAGAGAATGTGGAATCACGGTAGAGTCAAGCTGAAGCATTTTCCGCACGCAGGACATGACGTGAGGAAGTAAGTAGAGCGATGAATGGCAGGCATCACAGCGGTGAATGACCAAAGGCGGCACTGCTGCATGAGCCATCTGAGAAAGTGAAGCTGTAGGGTAGTATGTACTACCAGGGACGCATCCACAGGATGCAACAAATTCGAAGCAAAACCATCGGAGAGGTTTTCGATTCAAGCCGAGGCGGCGGCAAGGCCTGTGAAGAAGCGAACAAGGGCCTCGAAGAGATGAGTACAAGAGAGCGACAACTTAGGAACGAGTACACGGAAGGCAGGAAGTATTTCCGTCACGTGGTGGATGAGACTCTTTGATCACGGCGAGGACCTATGAAGGTCGCTTATCCAGCTTCAGACCAGCTCAGCCAACTCAATGGCACTCAACGCGCCCTTAAGATAGCCCGCCACTCTCCATGTGCCATCTGCGATGGCTCATGTCCAGCTCTTCACCCGCCGCTCGACGTTGATGTCGTTCTCGATCAACAATTCACCAACGAATCCTCTCTCGGAGATTTGGGTCAATATGGCTCTGATGCAGACGACGACGACTCCGACCTCCCATATCTCCAAATGTGTGCCTGCGGCCATGATGTTCGCGGTCATAACGCGGATGAATTTGAACTAGAGCCGGCTGAATTTGCGCGACGCACTCGCGTTGCTATTCGTCTTGACGAACTGCTGCATGTGGGTATCATGTTCATTACTTGATCATGGTTGAACTTGTGGCATGCATAGGATGCTGGAAAACTACTCGACTTTCATTATTATGACGAAGATATTGTGTCTCTGCGACGGCAAATGAAGATGCCAGTATCACTTGTGAGCCCGCAAATACGCACAACTTCTTCGCCAGGTAATCTGTTATTATTTTGGTTCTTTAAATTCTTACTTTCCTGCAGAACAACAACCTTCCTCTCCTGTTTCATCTATTCTCAGTGATCCTCCGCAACCCTCAAACAAACGCCGGCGAATATCCGTTTCCTCTCTAAGTGACGCAGACGCAGACGACGACGACGATGACGATGAAGAAGACAGACCTCTGGCTGCGCAAATGGCTCTCAAAACTTCTACTCGGGCGGAAAAGTCAACCCGTCCGCCGGTTAGTAAACGAAGCGGGAAAACTCGAGGGAAGGCAAGTCACAAGGCACAGACTGCACCTGCCTCGTTACTGCCGCCAAGTGAACCAGAAAAGACTCGGATGAATGGAATCAACGGAGTCAATGGGCACGTCAACGGAGTCAAGGTGGAGGATGTGATGGATCAAAGTCAACTTTCAAGGCTTGCTGCCGGTGTGACCGTCGATACAGGTGCAAACGCTCCAGCTGGCGTCCGTTCTTCTTGCATCAGATTGTCTCTATGCTCATATGAAGATCTACAGCCTCCAGGCAAGACAGAGAAAATTGCTGTCACTGAAATGCGACGTGGCGTCATCCAAATCACACCTGTAGAAAATGATTTGCAGCCTAGATCGTTCGTCATTCTGGCTGGTTTGAAAACCTTGTTCCAGAAGCAATTGCCCAACATGCCTCGGGAATACATCGCGCGTCTCGTATTGGACTCGAATTCCAGAGGACTCGCTATAATAAAGCGCGGCTACAAAGTCGTTGGTGGTATATGTTTTCGACCTTTTCCACATCGAGGGTTCGCAGAGATTGTTTTCTTCGCTACAGCTTCTGCTGACCAAGAAAAGGTGGGGAACTCGATTGTCAAGGAGACTCGTTCACCGATTGTCACAGGGCTATGGAGGCATGCTAATGGACCATTTTAAAGTGCACATTAAATCCGCATATCCAGGAATGATGCACTTTCTGACCTATGCCGATAATTATGCTGTGGGTTACTTTGAAAAACAAGGGTTCTCCAAAGATATCACTCTGGATCGGTCAGTATGGGCCGCCTATATTAAGGATTATGAAGGTGGTACCATCATGCAGTGCACTATGCTCGATAAAGTCGATTATTTGGACAAACCGAATATCCTTGCGCAGCAACAGGAGGCGGTCATGGCGAAGATCCGGCAAATGTCGAGATCACATATCGTTTACCCTGGTCTTCCGCAGTTCCAGCCTGGGGAACCGGGTATTACTGTAGATCCAAAAGATGTACCTGGTCTGCGTAAGAACTATCATTGTCACATGAACTCGTGCATCACATTCATCACCTTTCGGTGTTTAACAGGTGAAAGTGGTTGGACTCTTAAGATGGCAATGGAGTAAGCGTTTGGACACTATATCGAAGTCAGCTTGCTGACCTGATTACAGGGAAGTACGACCTGTGCCAAGAAACGCAGATACGTACTATCTGGAACGTATTTTGAAAGAGTTACAAGGTCATCCTCAAGCTTGGGCGTTCCTCCAACCAGTCAAAGCAGAGGAAGTACCGGACTACTATGATGTCATTACAAATCCTATGGGTATGTCCAGCGCTTCCATTGGAAGTGAATACTTACACAGCGCCATAGACTTCAGTACGATGGAACACAAGCTGGAAACCAATCAATACCCAAATATAGGAGCTTTTGTTGCGGATGCTCAACTTGTCTTTGACAATTGCAAGACGTACAACCCAGAACACACTATTTACCACAGGAATGCCATCAAGATCGAAAAGTTTCTGAAAGATCAACTTCTCGAAGAACTCAAGCGGGATGACTGATAGTGCTGTCTCTCTCGTGCGTGCTTGAGGATAGCAGAAGTGTATCAGAGGCAAAGACTCCAGGTTGACTTTGGACTCAGTCTGAACATCCCTATGCTGGAATATGGTCCCTCAATCGAGGTTGTATCCGACAACAGAACCTCTTTGTCACAAAGGTTTTGACAGCAGATGAAATTTAGATTTCTAGGGTTAATATGGTTGCAACCCTAGATTTGGTATGAAAGTGCGGCTTGACAAGATGTTACATGCTACATATATACAACAGTATCATAAATGACTACTGTATACGATCATTGAATTTTCCTTCAGCGCTGGCCGTCTGGAAAAGCAGATGAACAAGGTGGAATGCGGATATCTAAGATACTTACAAGCTTTCGTCTCGTATTTACCTGTAAGAAGATATTAAGAGGTAAGAAAGACATGCAGACAGAATATGACTTACCAAGACCAACAATGACATTCTGAGGATCCTGGGGCTTATTTTCCATATAATTCATGAGAATCGACCTCACGCCAGTAGCATAACGGGCTTGAGCATCGAGTGTGGTGCCAGAGTAATGGGGGACCATTCCATTTCCACCTCCCAAAGGATTCTTCATGGTGCGCCACACATGGTTCTTGGGGGCGGGCTGAACATTCCATACGTCGCCTGTCATGGGTCGTCAACGCAAGGAAGGATATGTAATGTGTTCGTGATGTACCGGAGTAACCTGACAGCTGGCCGCTCTTCAAAGCAGCAGCGACGGCATCGGCATTACAGATAGCGCCGCGAGCAGTGTTGACAAGATAAGCACCCTTTTTGAAATGCTTCAACAGATCCGCATTGATGAGATCGCGAGTACCCTCGTGAAGTGGACAGTTGACAGTAACGACATCACATTGGGACACAAATTCTTTCAGATCTTCAACCCTACGCGCCTTAACAGCCTTGGCAGCCTCTGATAATTTGGTAAATAGACAACATTCATCAAGGTGTTCTAATAACCTCTTACCAGGAGGAAGGGGTGCGTAGTCATAGTAGAGCAGCTCCTTAGTGTCGAACGGCACTAGTCTCTGCAAGACGCGATAGCCGATACGGCCAGCACCAATGGTACCCACCACTTTGCCCTCCAGATCGAAAGCACTCCGAGCTACGTCCGACACTTGCCAGTCTCCACGCTCAATCATCTGCGATCAGGATAGAAGATACATCAGATCAATTCTAGCTTCGAAGGTAGCAGGTATCCTACCTCATGGGCGGGAATAAAGTTTCGAACGAGAAGCAGAATACTCATTACGACATGCTCGGCAACTGAGACAACATTAGATCCAGAAACCTAGACAGCGGTTAGTTTTCTCGACACATGGTTCGTAATGAACAACGCGACGTGCCTCCAAAACTTGGATCCTGTGGTCCACGGCAGCGTTCAAGTCGATATGGTCAGAGCCAACTCCAGCCGTAATGCATATTTTGAGATTCTTTGCCTACGATGCAAGGGTAAGAATGAGCACCGAATGGAGTTTTTCAACGCATGCCTTCTCAATAAGGTCGCGAGTGAGATAACTGAATGGATCAATGTCAGGTTGGACTGAGTATTGGGTAATTGAAACTCACCCAGGGTGGAACGGCGTAGTTATCAAGACCTCAGCCTACGACATGATGATGTCAATTAACTGATCGCAAAGGAACGAAAAGAGAGTCACTAACGTCAACAAGGTGCTTCTGAAAGTCACTGTTGGGCCCTTCCTTGTCGCTAGAAACCTATGAAGCGTCAGAAGTCTCGTTCGCAAGGATACACCGCGTTCCCACATACTAAAACCATAGCATCAGACAACATCTCGGTAAAACAAACAATGACGAACCGACGAGCTCATGACCTAACGATGTCAAGAATTCCTTGAGACCGAGCTGGATGTCACGTCAACGAGTTTGCACAGGCAGAAAAGATGTAATTAACGCACCTTATTTTCAATCGTTCCCAAAAGGCGAGGCTCTTCCTGCGCTGCAACGCCACCTTTGTAGAGAATAGCAAGGATCTGAAGAATATCAGAGATACGTATGTTATCTCAGTGTTGCCAGTAGGTCGCACCTTCATTTTTGTTTGGAGAGATGCTGCTCATGCTGCGGTCTTTATATATCTAGCGCGCGCATCAGATGACGAGACAGCAAGTATCGAATCTCTCCGCGGTCTTGGGAACAATCGCTGGTCATCTGGCAAGCGTTAGAAATCGGGAATCCTTGGACCTCCATCACGTGTCCCTTGCATCCCCAGGATGTACATAGGTGTATGTCAACCACATCGCGGCATCTTTCCCACCGATATTCCCCGCACGCTTCTTCTGTTACTCGAAGGAGCAATCGTCTTCCGAACACTGCCGAACCGGGCTCACAAGTGGTGCTTGACTAGAAAGGAGTCTTTCCTCGTTCACAAGGTTCTCAAGATATAACACTTGCGGAGTCATCATCAGTGTATTACCATACTAGTAAACTTCCAGGGATTGGTCAGCTCCACATAGATGAAAGGAATTATTCCTTAACTCACTAGTCTATGTATATACAATTGTATCACTGTCGCTCAGGATTTGCAGAAGTAATCATCTCATAATCGCCCACGGCCTCATCGTCTGTTCGAAGTTTCGTGTGGCCTTCCCGTCCTTTTTTGATCATTTCCCACTCGACACGGATAAACACCCACATCCACCTTCGGAACAATTCGGCCACTTTTAGACAGAAGTTGGTAATATCAGCGTGAGAACTGACATTCACCACGCGAAACAGTTTCATGGACCAGATGAGTCTCAGTACGAGATTGAGAAAGATCAAAAACGGGTAGATAAGGAGCGGAAAGTACAGCGAGTGACGGAGCCCGAATGGGTGGTAATATCGCTTATGATTTGCCACTTCAGCTAACGAGCGCGAAGGTTCTGTCGATTCTTGTAGATCAAGAGAGCTTGACACGAGGGGAGTAGCCGAATGCGGGCGAGAAAGGAAAAGTCGTCGGGCCGGTGCGAATGACAACCGTGCTGTCCGTTCGTCATTGCTTGGCAGTCTGAAGATATCCATACCCCAATCGTTTGTCACGTCCCACCAGAATGAGTAAAGAGAATTCACTAGGGCAGCTAGAAGCCTAGGAAGCTTTTAAGTAAGAGTCGGAAACGAAATGGTTGAGATCATCACCAGAGCCAAAACACGAAGTTTTCCCAATAATCCATCTTGACAGAGGCCTTGATATCACTACTACCGTATCCAGAAACAAGTCTTTGTAGTGCGGAGAGGTAGATGGAAGGGAATGCAGAGGCATATTTCAAAGCATTATATAATGACCGACGATTGCCTTCGTGAAAATATTCAATTATGCATTGACGTAGACGCACAAAGTATGGAAGGCTGTTCTAGATGCTTCAGAAGGGCCTTAGTGAGACAGGAAAGACGGACCTCATGACAGTTGGCAGTATCCACCGTGACATGCCCACACCGGTCTGCGGTCTCAACATGCTGTTCCCGGGAATCAGCATACACAACGAAAGCCAGACGTCGCCAACAACTTGAGCAAACGATGTAATTATATCGGCCAAGATGACATCTGAGAAATAAACGGGGCTATCCCATGAAGAAAACAAGCATCTCCTGACAGAACTGAAGCGGGGACAATAAATTAAACGTAATTCGAGACGTACGCCTACTCACTATAGAAACTTTCGGCGTTCTGTCTTGTGAAGGGCATTGTGCGGATAGAACAAAATGCAGATAATGGACAACGAAGCCACGGCGGGTATGTAGCCAAAAACATCGACAAGGCCAACTTCACCCTTGGTCGTGAATCGCCATGCTAACCAGAAGACGAGGCATATTGAGGAGTATATCACGAAGATGCGGTATATGGAGTTGTAGAGTGCGACCAAGGACGAGCTCTGCCTGGAAGTAGGAAGATGTGCTGGTAGAGAGTTGACTGCGTCTGTCCGAAGCTCCAAGGAGCCATTAACGTCGATGCCAGCCACATCGAGACCATGAAGATTTGTCGCCCAACCGAGGATCTCAAGCCCAACCAATGCAAGAATTTGAAAAGGAAGGGGAAAGACTACAGCTAGAATAATATCATTGCTAATGCCTGTAGTGCTCATTTCCCTAGGGCGCTAGCCGTAACAAAGCCGTAACATCAACAAGCACAAGTCGAAGCTCAACAGGATTTTTCTCAACACGCGATTCGTGTTGTTTGCACGTATTCCTCCGACATTGGGATGGCAATCAGCCACCAACATTATTCTCCTTGGCGGGCGACCATGGCAAGCAAGGCGACCGATACCGATTTCAGGAAAAAGTGGGACAAGGAGGAGTATGCAGAACGTGCCAGGAAGAAGGACCAAGAAGAGAAGGAGAGGATGCAAGAGAATGAGGAGCGAATGAAGCAAGGTAGCGTTGATAATTATATCTCATCATCGTATCCTGCTTAACTCAATTTCTAGGCAAGAAACCACGGAAAGGTCCACGGCGAGACGACCTCCCAAAACCTACTGAGCTCATGAAGCAGCGCGAGGGCAGTTTGGAGCTTGAAAAAAATCTCGGCAAGACCATGGTCGTGCAAAATCCAGGAGGAAGAGGACCCGGACAACCGGGCTTTTATTGTGAGCCATGTAAGAGGACGTACAAGGATAGCGTTGGGTATCTCGATCACCTCAACAGCAGAGCCCGTGCGTCTTCTATCTGTTCATTCCTAACTATTGCTTTCTCATTCTATACAGATCTCCGCGTCCTTGGACAATCTACCAAAATAGCACGGTCGACCCTCGCTCAGGTTCAGGCTCGGATAGCATTTCTACGCGAAAAGACCAAGGCTGCTACAACTGCTAAGGCCTATGATTTCGATCAACGCTTAGCCGAGCTCAAGGCCAAGGAAGAGGCCTTGCGAGAACAGAAAAAGGCGGCTAAGAAGGCAGAGAAAGAGAAGGCGCGCCTTGAACTAATAAAGGATACAGCTATGAATCAGGACGACGACATGGCGAAGATGATGGGTTTCGGGGGATTCGGCTCAACCAAGAAGTAGAGGACTCAATAACGTGCATATATCATACCCCAGCACTGTATTATAATCCAACGTCACGATGTATTTGTACTACTTATTGCAAGATATTCGTCTATTCAAACGGTCTACAACTCCACCAAGTACAAGTCAAACTTGACGTCAGCGATCTCCTGCTCCTCCTCGATGATGAGCTTGGAGCCCGGTTTCCGTTCCTTGACGTCTACAGGAAGACTCCCAACCGTTTTCTGGATGATTTCAGTGTGTTGCCCCAGAGCAGAAAGCAGCTCGGAGCCCGCGCCTTGCTCAAAGCGATAGAATACACGAACATCATCTGTCGCCTGGAGCCCAGCTTTCTTTCTCAGCTTCTGAACGCGATTTGTGAGTTCACGCGCCAACCACTCCGCCTGAAGATCGGGATGGACTTGAATGTCGAGACGCACAACGACATCATTGTCGGTGTGGGTAGCGAACTGCCCTTCGGCCGAGGACGGGAGCTCAAGGTATCGTTGAACGGTGAGGTCGCCCGCAACAAGTTCGATGCCATCCACATTGAGTTTTCCGGTGCTAACATACTCTCGAACGGCATCGCTGGAAACATTGGGAAGAGCATTCTTAACGCGACCGAGATCTTTCCGTAGTTTGCGACCGAGCACAGACCAATCAGCAACGGCGCGATAACGTACGCCCGAAAGGCCTTCGTCCGAGGTGAATATGACGTCGCGAACATTTAGCTCGGATGCAATGTAACGCTGGAGTGACTTGACGTCGTCAAGGAACTGGTCTTCAGGGTGGAAAACAAGGAGCTCTTTGAGAGGCACCTGAAGACAACAATGATCGGGATACAGCCTGCTTGCAGAATATTTCATGACCAACCTTGAGAGAGATGTTGTTCTTTTCTCGAATATACCGTGTCAGGTCAATAACCGCCTGCATGCGTTGTACTTGTCGTTCAATATCAGCGTCAAAGTACTCCTCTTTGACTTCAGGGAAGCCCAAGAAATGGATAGAACGCGTGTCACCCTCAGTGGGGTCCTCTGGAATGTATTGCCGAAGAGATTGATATAGATTCTCAGTCAGGAAAGGAGTATATGAAGACTTGTAAAATTTTATTGAGTAAACCAGAAGTCCAGGACATCTAGGAGACGACATACCATTGTTCGGCAGAGGGTGAAGAGAGTCTCGAACAGTGTGTTAAGAGCCATGACGGTGTCTTCCTGACCGTCCTCGCCCTTTAGGCGCTTACGGTTGAAGCGAATATACCAATTCGTGAGCTCATCGATGAGATCCAATAATCGCGGAATGATAGTGTAAAGTCTGTACGCAGCCATCTCCTCCCTGACAAGTTTGATCAGGGACTGACAGCGAGCTAGTATCCATCTATCCATGACATTATTCGACACGGCTGCGTGAGGGTTATATACGAAGTCAAGGCCAGTAACTTTCTTGAGAAGAGAGACATGGCCGATGAAGAAACGGAAAGAATTGAGCCATGGCAAGAGGACACGCGAAATGACTTCGCGGACTCCTTCTTCACGGAAACGCAAGTTGTCGCCTCGAACAATGGGGGAATTGACCAGGAACATTCTACAGAGCAGAGACTCATCAGACCGAACATCCGACCAAAATCCTCCAACCAATCAAACCTTGTAGCATCGGCACCGTACTTATCAATAATAAGATTAGGGTCAGGATAATTCTTCAAGCTCTTGCTCATTTTCTTGCCATCACTTAGCTGAAGTGTCAGAACTTGTAAAGAATGAATTCTTTGCGACTCGGACTCACGCAGCAAGAACCAGGCCGGTGACGATCAAATTTTTCCATGGGGCCACGCCGAAAAGATGCGTTGACAGTACGAGTAACGTGTAGAACCATCCCCGAGTCTGATCGATACCCTCTGAAACGAAATCGGCGGGATGAGTACGCTCAAAAAGCTCTTTATTCTCAAATGGATAGTGCTGTTGGGCATAGGGCATGCTGCAAGAGAAGCTCAGCATCAATCATACTTTCGACGTTGTAGCGCAGAATGCACCTGCCCGATTCGAACCAGCAGTCGAAAACTTCCTCGACGCGTTTGAGTTGGCCTTTGCCCTTCTGAGAAGGGATGGTGATGTGGTCAATCTTGTCCCGGTGAAGATCAGTGATACCCGTAACACCAGACAACTTTTCTAGCTCTGCAACTGATCCAACACAGACGATCTAAATTCGAAGAGATCAATCAGTTGCCCATCTAGTAAAAGAAGAAGAGAAAAAGAGCGTGGTGCGCACCTCCTCGTAATCTTCACTTGCCCAGATAGGGATGGGATTTCCCCAGTAACGATTGCGCGAGACATTCCAGTCTCGAGCATTGGCCAGCCAATTACCGAATCTGTTATCTCCCACACTCTGAGGAACCCTGACACACAATCGTCAGCAATCGTGACCAAGGGAAAGAAAAAAAAAAAAAAAAAAAAAAAAAAAAAAACTCAAAGAAAAAACAACCAT
>JABCKS010000837.1:0-11365 GCA_018851325.1 Termitomyces sp. DKA19 | reverse complement strand
GAACTTGTTTTACCAGGAAGCTTACAGTTTTCAGCCTTAATAGATGGTTTATTTTGACTTCTAGTGTTTTGTATATTCCCAATATTGTGACAACATCATATCAGTGGTTTTGGTGTAGTCACATCCATATATTTGTTTGTATTCTCAGAAAACCAATCTTACTTCAAATCTGACCACATTTCCATGTTTGTCATGCTCGATTTTGAACACAGAATGTCCAGTTCTCACCTTTTGACCAGTGAGCATGGCAGTCCATGGGACTAGTTTATAAATGTCCATATCTTATAGTGAGTTGAGTTTGTCATAGTAGATAGCTTCCCATTGTTGCACATCACCTGACTGCTTAGCCTTTGTCCAGATTTAGGGTTCATTGTGGATGTTGGGTATTGAGTGATTATGGAGACTTTGAGTAGCAGTTAGGAGATACTCAATGTCTTGTAGTGATGCAATGTTCACAAGATCAGGCACTGTCAGGTCCTGATCATGGTTCCCAGCTCTTTGATTTGGTATTCCTGGGTCATATACTTTGCTGGTCTTACACTGTGCTCAAAGTTGTTCTCCTGCAGCTATGGATTCCTGCACAGCCTTCTGCATTTGAGATACTGGTGCATTCTTGGGGTCAGCTCTGATGGTTGGATTTGGTATGTGGCTAGATCAGTGAGGTTGTGGAATTAGCTGATCATTGTCCTGTCTGTCTAGTTTATGTTGATGTAGAGAAGCTCCTCTCAAATGGATAACAGTGTCATCATTGATAGTGATGGGCTCTTAAAGATCTGGGGTATTTGGCTGATCTGAGGTAGTGACAATGGAGCTGATGTGTGTGGGAATAAGGTTGTCTTCATGGCTTTTGCAAAATTTGACATGGTAGGTCTCATATATTTTTCCAGTGGTCCTTTCATAGCACCTATAGGCTTTGGAATTTTTGGCATACCCAACCAAAATACACTCTATTGAACAGGCATATATTTTTGGATTATGTTCTGCTAATATCAGGACAAATGCCTTGCACTCTATTTCACATATGTATGAATAGTTGGGATGTCAACCTGTCCAAGCCTTGTGAGGTGTAACACTTTCTAGAAATTTAATGAGCATTTGATTATGTAAGTGAGATGCCATTAAGTAAAACTCATCCCACATGTTGAGAGGACATCCAGTGGCTATTCTCATGGCTTGTGCCTTGCCCATCAATGTACAGTGCATGTGCTTAATGTGACCTATGTGTGCTGAGGTATATGCTGCTCCAAATTGTTGTTCTGCACTCTGAGACATGAGCCATGACACCATCCTGTGCCCTTTGAGTTTGCTATTGTGACCAGTGTGGTACCTTCCTAACTTGCCCTGTATCTCTTTTTCACATGCTATTTGCCATACTATAAATGTTTTTGCCTTGTTTTGTAGCAGTATTGACCAGTGTTTGCTTGTGAAATCATTGACTATGTTCATGATATATTTATAGCCATTTCAAGATACAACAGCCTGAGGGCCTGTAAGATTAACCCAAACAATCTCCAATTTTTGCATTGCCCTCCATCCCTCCCCCTGCACCTTTGGAACCATGTTTCTCATCTGTTTGCTAAGAATACATAAGTTACACTTAGGTGGTCTTGTAGAGAGGATGGAGGACATACCTGAGATCATGCCAGATTTTGTCATGTCTAGAATTGTCTGATAATTGGCATACCCAAGATGGCAATGCTAGGTCTCTAGGTTGACAGTGTGTTGCAGGGAGAATGCATGATGTTGGGTAGTTGTGGAGCCAAGTTTAAGGCTGTATAGTTGTTAGTCAGGGATAAGAGGGCCTTGTGCCACAATTGTGCATATGGATCTGTCTATGATTTTCATGGATGTGTCATTAAACACAGAGTCAAGGCCTGAGAGAGTGGCCAGTAAGCTGATGGATACAAGGTAAACCATTGTATTTGGAATGTATAATTCATCTCAGAGGATCATATCAGCACCTTTGGCTATATGAAGCTAGATGTTGCCCATACCCACTGCTGCTACAGTGGATCTGCCAAGTCCTTTCATATGTCATGGGGAAATTGGTCATAGAGAGATAAAATTGTTTCAATAAGGGGAAATATGGACTGTAGCACCAGAGTCTACTAGGAATGGAATGGAGTCAAGAGCAGTGAGTGGGGCACATTTTGTTCCTGTTGACAGTGAAACATTTATGGCTAAGATGCTCTTGGTGATCTCCTTTGCATGGGTACTCCAGTTTATGTTTGTTCATGCTTTGTTGACTGCCATGAACCCAACATGTTCCCAGTATTCTGTGCTCTGATTGGAAGGTGACTCTTTACAGAAGGTGATGATGTTTGCAACTGAGGCAGTTTCTGAAGGGGAAGGGAGCTATCCAAGTTGGGTTGGGTCAACATACTATAGTTTTCCATCTAAGCCTGTGACAGCAATGAAGGATTTTGCTGAAGTGTTGGGTTTCTCTGGGGTGCCTTTCTGCATGTCAGCCTTCTTCCTCTGTGCTCTTTTTGCTTCTTGAGCCTTGGGTATAGATTTTCCTGCCATGCTGCCACCTTTTTGTATGCAGAAAGGTTTTGTATGACCCCAATATGGGTGTTTGAGTGAGAAACAGTTCTTGCAGCAGGTTGCTCCAGGACTGTGATTGTAGCCTGGGAGGTTAGTGTCACAATGCTTCCCTCCTCCCTTTACACTCAAAGCCATAGCATGAATAGATTTTGCCTTAGCATTGATGATGTTCTGGGCATTCTCCATGAGGAGATAAATGTTGGTAGGGCTGCATGGTACATCATGAGTACTCTTGCTGAGAGTAGATACTGAGTTCTGGAGGAATTTGAATGAGGGATCATTAAGGATGTTGAAGAGTGTGATGCAGGTGAAGAGGTCCTAGGTAACATTGCCAATGTTGAAGGCTTGTTTGACAGTGTCTGCAATGCAACCAGCAGTGGTTGGAAGTGGTTCAGTGGTGGAGCAGTAGGTTGACAAGGCTTCCTGGAGCAGAGCAATTTGCTTGATGGGTCCTTCACATTGTGCTTGTGACTTCAGATCTGCAAAGCAGTGGGCTGCACTGCTGTCCATTACAAGATTGCAATGTTCAGCATCATTGAGGGCAGTCTTCATGAAAGTGATTGCCAGTTGGTCATTCAGACCCCAATTAGCATGTGCTTGGGGCTCAAGGTCAGCTTTCAGATGAGCAGAGACATCAAAGACATGGCCATACAGCCCATTGAGAATCAGGGCATCTTTGAGCTTCTCAGTCCATTGACTGAAGTTGCCATCAGCATGGGAGTACCTGGTGCCCTCCCATCTATGATAAATAATGTGTTCAGGGACAGAGGGGTTAGAAGAGTCCAAGCTCAGAGCAGACATGAGAGGGGGAGCAGGAGGTCAATAAGTACAAGAGGGGCACAAAAAAAATAGGTAAGGTATGTGACATGGTGCATGACAAGATCAGATGAGGTTGAACAAGGAGCAGTTTGAAAAGGTCTGTCAACAAGTACTTATATGCAGAAGAGTATTTGTCACTATAGGCCCATAACCTGTTAGAAAACAGACCTAGAACTAGAACAATATAAGATTATTCCCTCAGTCTGATATAATTGACTGCATTTGACTGTACCTAGAACAATATAAGATTATTCTATGGTCCAGTCAGTTAAGTGTGTAAGTTAATGTTGTAGTGCAACGTACCCCTCAGTCTGATATAATTGACTGAGGGTTGTGTCTAGTAGTAGCTCAATTATATATGTGTCTGTGATGAACAATGGATTCATTGTTCACCAGGTATTGTGTCAATGGTGGCCCTGTAGCACAGTGTAACCAATATTGGCCCTGAATGTGACAGTCCAGAGTGTCTGTGTGATATCACAATATCCAACAAAATATGCCTATAATCTGATGTTCTCTATTGACTCAGTGAATTTACAGACTATGCTGAAAGCAGATGAATGCCTAGAGAGGATCAAAGAAGTGCAGGAGGAGCTCAGAGCATTATTGGAGCTGGTGCAAGGATGAAATGATTCTATGATGTGTGGGTCAACAAGGCACTGGACTATGCAGTGGGAGATTGCATATACCTGGAACAGATGGACGTACATTCAGATCATCTTAGACCTTCAAGCATTTTTGCCCATTCTGGATTGTACAGAAAATTTCAAATATGGTGTATCAGTTGGCCTTACCAGAAGGCTGGGCAATACATGATGTGTTCCATGTATCATGCTTGGTGGTTGGCATGGAAGGACACTATTGGATCGGCGCCAGGAGCCGCCACCTCCAGTGCAGATGGAATCAGGGGAAGAAGTGGAGATTGAGCGGATTTCGTGGGAGCACCAGACAAGGGGTGGGGTGACAGAGTTTTTGGTGCGCTGGAAGGGGTATAATGAGAGCGAGGATGAATGGTCAAAAGAATTATGACATGCTGCATGCATTGGAGGTCATCCAGGAGTTCAGGGCAAATGAGAGAACGCGTGGAAAGACGAGACGCAGGAAGATCGCGAGGTGGGTGTGAGTGTGGCCAGGAGTCTTTTTTTTTGCGATTTCCCTCTGCCTTACAAGTGGGGCGGGTGTCATGGTACATGTGACTTGGGTCCCTATATTGTCACGTAGTCGGTACTTACTGTCTTCATCTTTGTCCATTCTCGTTTGAGGTATGTCTTATTTGTATGCTAGTCACTGGCATATACATATTCTCGTTTTAGTGCCATTACCACGTTGCGTTGCGAGCCGTCAGTCATAGCCTTACACTAGTCCTGCCCATAATTCGCATCCATATGTTTTCGTCTCCATTGTTCATGTCGCGACAAAGGAGTCTGACTGTGCGATTTATAAAAGGGTGGCTAATGGTCAAGGACACTTACGGTGTCGTATGCATAGATCGCAACATTTTTTTTCTTGGCACCTACCTGTTTTCATGGATATCATGGTACGCACACGTGACCTGTAGATACCACAGTCGATCCTCGTACATACGATTTATCCATCTCGTTTCTGAGTACGTACATCGCGTGTACATGTACAATACCTTACAAATACAATATATAAATCTCGTTTCTAGCCATTGGCCTAACAGTCCATTATCAATACTGTCGTATGCGTTGATTGAACCAACCAAAACCAAAGCATAAATGCAGGATAGCCTATTATGCTCACAAGGAATGGTACAGATAGCATAGGGGATGAAAAGTATTATCGACAGATAAGGAAGAAACGTCATAGCGACTCAAATTATGAAAAATCATACTATTCTAATCCTCGAGAAATTGGCGAGGAGAGCCCACCTGGATAATGATTGAGCTATGGTGAATAACAGGTGTGGTGTAAGAAAGAGAATTACGTTGTACATATATGTCTGCCATGTTTCCTGTAGGCTTGTGTCGTCTGCCGCAATGCCCCTCAATGCACCATCCGGCGTGTAGTACTGATTTTGCTGCTGGAGATGACCATAGATGCCGTTAACTTGCGTTACTTGATTGATAGAGGAGTTTGATGCATTATCTGGAGCCCAATATTGGTACATCGCTTGGTCTGCCGGCTGAGATTGTAGTTGTGCGTGACTGGTATACTGTTGTTCGTATTCCATTTCATGTGGCCGCATTGCTCCCGCAGTCGAATGGTCAGTTGCTTGTCGGGGTTGTACACGTGCCAAGGAGCGATGAGTATCATTTGGTTGCTCGTGTTCAATGTAGCGTACTGGGACAGGTTGGGAAGGTGGTGGCTGCTTATCCAAATTCTTCCAATATTCTGGAGGGCTTGCATGGACAGAATGTTGGTGGGCAGGTTGCAGTTGTCGCAGAGTCGGTCTCTCCAGTTGGGCAGACGTCGGGTTCACCGAGCTAAGTAAATTTGAGGCCACGGGGTCAAAATCTGTCACGGGTCGAGTTGATAATCTCTCAGAGGTATGGTCGATATGATGATGGTCATTGTCTAAATGATGGTGGTAATGCTGGGACGGAGCTTGGTGGGGCCGTTGAACATCAGGATGGTACTGACAGGGTTGCTGTCTTTGTCGGTCGAGCTCAAATTGACGTTGAGCCTCCTGCTCATGCACAGCCTGCTGCTGTTGCCGGTAGCACTGTTCTTGCTCCTGCAATTGATGTCGCTGCTCTTTCCCCCGTCGCTCCTGATATACTTGCCGCTGCTCCATTTCCGCTTGACACCTCTCCAACTTATCACGCTCCGTCATTTCCTTCTGCCCAAGTTCCATGTGGCATCGAGAAGCATATTCTTGTTGAGGAGCCTCCATTCTAGAGGAAAACCCTGTGTTACTTGTCTTGTATGCTTCCCCAATCTGGGCGGCAATATGGCCATCAAAACCATGCAACTCCATCACGAGGCTTGGGTGGACATTTGTGAAAGAGGTAATGTCTACGTGTAGTGATACGTGGCTTGGAGCATTCGAAGAGTCTGATATTGATGACGGGGAACCAGATGACGAAGACCCGGTAATGGTACTATGGGGTGTACGAAGGGCAGCCTTAGTAGTGAGCGTATGTGTCTTGCCACTGAAAATTGATAATGAATCCTGGCGCTCGCCACCTAGTGGAGTAGGCCTGAAGATATCTCCGGGAATGCTAGGGGGGATACCACTGTTTGTGTCCATGAAGATCTTTTGGGCCTTCGTCTGCAACCGCAGGAGAATTGGCTAGGGCAGTACATAAGTAGTGTTCCTTGCGATGAATATATGTCATACCAAAAACTTGCTCGAACGACCCCCGTATGTCGACGCTTGCTCAAAGAGCTCGCATGCGGCGCGCAGTTCGATCAATGCCGCCGGTGCAACCTTGGACTGAGAACTATGTGTTACAACGGACGCCAACATCACCTAGGAAACCATTGCGAAGTCGAATTGATAAGCATGTGTGCGACGATGAGAAAAACATACCGAAGCAGAGAAAGCGTGGGTCCACAAAACCCAAAAGCGTGCGATTTGCGCGGGGAACAGGTTGAATTGCTGCCGCACAGAGCCTATGATTGTACATGCGCTACGATAGCCGGCAAGGAAGGAAGGTGCATACTGGCTCCGGATAGGATCAGTAGAGTTGCTGACGATCGCATGTGCGAAAAAGCAGCGGTGGATGTAAAGAAGAGCTGCCAGATGCCAAATAGACCCATAAAAGAGATTTTATAATAACGGAAAACTAAGCGTGACTCACTGAGCTCTCGGTAATTGATTGGCATGAAATGGCTCATCGTCTGGGCCAAACCAGCACCCTGCGGCGCCGGGCCCTGAGCATAGGCAGGCAACTCCATATCCCGAACTTTACGATCAAGATGGAGGATGATGGAATACTTAGGTGCGCGCGAAGTTAGAGTACCCTGGACAACTCCAGCAACACATTCTGCACCGAATCGCGCTTTCCAGAAGGGGACTGTGAAGCTGCATCAACAGATAGTAAGCAACAATTGTGACACGAGACGTACAGCTGGGCTGGATGATGCCGTCATTAGTCATGGTTTGATCAGGATCAAAGGGAAGCTCGCAATCGACAAAAGGGAGGGAGAACGTCGCCAGTCGACCAGTTGCTAGACTCTATTATAGGATCATCAGTCAAGTCTTGAGGCAGAAAGCAGAGGTCTGTATGTCTACCTGCCAACAATCTGTTATGAACAATTCCCAAAATAATGCACGGCGCTTCTGCACTTCGGCTGGAGGCAGATTCCAACGTGCGCAATCACGATCTGTCCCGACGTCAATACACGTTCTCGGTAGAATAGGATTCCGAAACTCACGTAGGCCAATCTATAGAGAAGGCGGAACTAGGGTGAATACTCGATTGGGATGGAGGGGATTGCAACTTACACTCTGTGCCAGCTTGGTGGCCATCCCCATAAGGGCCCAGGTGGCCTCAATCGAATGCTCCCTGCCACTCATGCCCTCATAAATCGCCATCAGAGAAAGTGTCTGCACCGTCGCAACCGAAGGTGGGCGTTCCAACACTGGTGACAACGCCAGCGCTGCTTTTGTCAATGTATAGTACGCATCGGCCGTAGCAGTTGCAGTCGCCAACGCCGCCGAATCAGTCAGAGCCCCAAACGTCAACAAAATAAACAGTAGCGCGAGATCATGCGGTGTCCCTGGTGCAAATGGTCCTTGCGATTCAAATAGTCGAGGTGCCTCGTCGTACCAGGTTGGGAGAACTTCCTCCTCGAGTTGTCGCCGTGTGACAGCGCCGAAGAACCAAGGTGCCTGCTCTAGATATAAAGCACAAAGCCGTTGTGCTTCCTCCCAGTTTGGAAGGTATGTATGAATCAAGGTGTCGAAATCTATGCCGTGCGGCGGCGGGACATGAATGGATGAAGTGCCAGGTGGAGCGGTCAAAAACGGGAAAGACGAAGCAAGGGCCTTGACATTTGGTGGAAGTGTAGCGTTCAATATCCATGTTTGTGTTTCAGAGGTAGTTCCGGGTGAATGTGGAACCGAAACTTCATCCTGAGTTTGGGAGCATTAATTCGCTTGATTCACCCCGCAGAAAGAGAAAATCTTACAATGAGGAGGCTCTGTAACGAATGATGTAAGAAGAGCAAGACAGAGGGCCTAAAGGTAAGGCACCACGGACCTCTTGCCCTGCAGACCTGCCATAGAACGTTGCAGCACCATCATCCCTGATGGCAAGCGTCCCAAATGCATCAATTGTCTGGCTCTCCTCCATGTCTTCTTCCTTGCAACCGGAAGCATCGTCAACTGTATCTCCTGCTGCGTGTAATTCGATGATGCTCTTGATTTTAAGGAGGTCACGGGAAAGCAGCGGGTGGGAATCCCGCGTCTGTGTAGACTGTAAAATGGCTAGTGCATCTTCAAGCTGTCGGATGCGGTCACTCATCATCGAAATCTTCTGATGCAGTTTCTCGGTGTCTGCGAGAACGAACCTGTCATGTCGTAAATGATAAGAGTACTCTAGCTCGGAAATCGAACCCGAGCATACCGTGTCCCCTGCCCAGTGGTCAAGCTCCCATTGGGACATATGGCGGAACAACCACGCCGTTTGCAGCTGGAAATCGAAGGATGAGTATGTGCATTTGATTTGAGACAATTTCATCGAAATGGACACGCAACACGCAACACGCAAGGGATCCCGTCGGGATAACGTACCTTGAGCACGGCACTGTCTTGTCGCATTTGAGCTTGAGACTGGATAGCAAGCACCTCATCAATTCGAGCAGAAGAATCATCGACCGAATGGAGCAGGTACCGTCTGCATTCGGCGCAAGAAAGAGCACCTGGGGAAGTAAGCGATGGCAGTTAGTATCGAGCCCAGACTGCTGAGCGAACCATACCTCTGGCGCGCTTCGATTCCTTGTCACGAGCTCGCTGCATCTGTGCTGCCGTGAGTTCTTTACGTGCTTGTTGTCCCTGCATCTTGCAACGTCGGTAGAGACGTGATTGTTGTAGTCGTTGATACAAAAAAGACGAAGGTGATGGTTGAAAGTTTTACGTTTGTAAACTTTTGAGTGGCCTGGGAGCCAATACGGTAGCCAGGCACACATATGTAAATGTAGACCCGGCTGCAAGAGGGCATCTTCTATGTAACTAGTCCTCTTTAGCAGGCGTTCCGTGACTCCATCAACTGATAAGTTCGAAAGGAGGTCTAATGGCCGATGAAATGGAGAATTAATTTCTAATTGAAGCGGAGGGAAAGTGTCAGAAGTTTTTAAGTCATTGCATGACTTACATCTGTAATCATCATACAATAGCAGTAATATTGTGGTTGGTTGATACCGGATCATAGCGGGCTCCAGAATGGTGTATCTTTATCATGATGTCCTCGAGCAGCTCAGTAGTTGTCCATGCAAGGTACCAAATGACAATCATCCTTTTCACAGGGACTTCTGAAGAACCAGAGTACCAAAAGTACCATGCGGAGCACCTGCACATCACAATGGAAGCGCATCTAGATAAGGCAAGATCACCTGGCTTCCATTTTCCCTCCGTGCGATCGGCAGATCTGAGTGTCATTGGCAACCCCTCAATCGAATTTAATCTGGACTTTGAGAAATAAGATGCATGTGTAAGTGACATTCTGTGAATGTAATCAGCTGACCACCATAAATCTAATCAATTTTCTATATTAGTCTGACTGATTGGGATGGTAACTAGGCAGTGTGATTTCTAAGTGACAGATGATATTGGACTATAGCAATATTGGGATACCCTGCTGGAATAAGTGATGCTCCCCATTTCAGTAGAGTTTGCCATTAGCAAGAAGCCACTAGCAATTTGTTGAAAGTCATAGTAATAGTCTGAAAACTGATCTAATGTTGTAAGACCACTGTTAAAGGTTTGGTTGACAAGTCACTCAAGGTCACCAAAGATATATCTTGCACTAGCATCAGAACCAGGGTACAGTTTAAGCACTGCTACTTTCCATTCCTGATATATATAGGGCCAAGGCTCATTGTTGCCAATTGTTAGGGTGTTGCTAAATTCTGGTAATGTAAGCTAGGTTTCTGCTATATTATAAGAGACATAGTGGACTATATATTCTTTCTTCTGTGTATGATTTGTTATGCTACAATCAGCAAAAAGGTATTCAAGTTCTCTAATTCTCTAAAATATTGGGGAAGCTCTCTTGGGTGACTTTCATCTTATTTTGAAATGGTAGTGTCATTATAGGGAAGCATATAGATACAGCAAGCAACTTAATTGTTGTTCATATTAGTAATTGTTGGATTTACTAAAGGAAGGGGATTTAAAGTATCAGTAGGATGAAGAGTGTTAGTAGAAGTTTGTAACATTTTGCCTGAAATGGAACATGTCAGAATTATACTCAATAAACCAGTTGGACTACCTGTCCCTTTTGAACAAAGATCATTACTATACTGTGACCTGTTATGCAGAGTGGACAAGACTCTAATACTGTCAGTCATTTCTATAGTAGGAAAGCCAACTACTACATACCCCCCTCATATTTGAGGCCTGGGGTATCAGTGTACATATCAACTGGCTACACCAGAAATCAAACACAAATCTCAGTATTCCACCATATGTAACATTTTGCCTAAAATAGAAAATGTTGAAATTGCACTCAATAAACCAGTTGGACTACTTGTCCCATTAGAACAAAGATTGTTACTATACTATAACCTATTACTCAGAGTGGACAAGGTTCTGGTACTGCCAGTCATTTCTATAGTGAAAAAGCTAACTGCTACAAAGTTCTGGGGATCAAAAAGGGTTGAGAAAGAAGATCAGAGAATTAGCAGAAGTAAGCAATGATAAAGATACACTAAGAAAGCCTTCAATAAAAGCTCCCAAAAAGTTGCTAGGTATCTTGCTAATGTTTAAGAGGTTCCTAGTAGCTTCTGACTAGTTGACAAGATGCTGAGGATGAGGTGTAGGCAATGAACTAGGAAATGTCAGCTAGAAAGTATTAATAGAGGGATCAGT
>JABCKS010000836.1:0-11367 GCA_018851325.1 Termitomyces sp. DKA19 | reverse complement strand
AGCATACCAAATGTCAGTATCTAAAGTGTAGATGCTATTCAGATATGTTAGTAAGCAAGACAAGAGAAATGAAGGGTTCAGGTTATGTGTTCATATTAATATATGCTTCTTGAAAGAAATGCCCATGTCACTAAAGGCTGTCACTAATGGTCTTTGCTAAGGGGGGTCTTGGCCCCAGTCAATCCAGATCTAAGGACTAGACTCTATATGATGAGGCTCATAATCCAAAAGTCTTATAGTTACTTAGATCTTGTGCAAAAGGCTACCTTGTTCCAGACCTGGGGGTCAGACCACATGTGATAAGTCATGTGACTTGCTTGCAACCTGTAAAATGAGAATCAATGTAGCTATTGGCTATAGGCAGAACAATCTTGCATCTTTCATATAGTAGCTGAGTCAGACTAAAATATTGGATTAGACAAGATATGTTGTGAATACAAGATGTTATTCTTACATAATCTATGGAGGTGCATCAACACTGCCCATTGATGTCTAAATACAACTCAATATACAGTATATATGCAAAAACACAAGATACTGGTAACCTTGCTGGTTACACATCCCCTCTTTAGACTATTGCATAGTCTATATCAGAAGCATCAAGCCTGAGACATGGGCTTAAGGTGCAAGTACCAACTGTGAGCACCAATACTCCACAACTATGATGTATTGCTGCAAGCAATGATTATCTAGAAAATGTGCAGTTACCCTGTACTCTACCAGGCCTATCCAGGCTGTTCAGGGGACTCATTCCAGTCCCACTGCCCATGATGCAAGCACTCACTCCTTATATACACCATCAGTGCAGAGTATTGACAAGAAAAGGCATCAAGTATGCCATGTATTTTACAGTTTATGCTACAGATAACAATGAGACATGTGCTGTGAAGAATAGGCATTACCTAAAGTATATACAAAACTTAGGGCTTTTCAGCCCTTGTTTTCACTTGTTAGTGCTCTGCCTGCTTCTATTGTCTTTGTGCCCTCCCCAGCTGCAATATTAATGGTGGAGGGGAGAGGCTCTGATTCTGTTGTCAGTGAGGTCATTGGACCTCCTGCAGCAGTACTATCTACTATAACACAATTAGTTAGTGCCATTTTAGTCACAGCTCTAAGAGTGGGCATTGTACCATATACTGGTGTTTGCTTCCATAGCTGACCCATGTTTGAGTCCATTCCAATATAATGATAGAGGCCCTTAGCCTCAGAGAAAACTCCAACAGTGCTCTCTTTATTGCACTTGAACATAAGGCAGTAGTGGTCCTCCTCATTCATCTCTCTCCATTCATCCCACTGAGGGACTATAGCTGGCATTCTATATAGCTGAAGGTGCTCTAGGCACTCATTGTCCACTTCCTGGAAGAGGTCCAACAACATTATTGGATTTAGCACCTTACAATACAGTCCCAGACATGCTATAATGAGCACTAGCTGTCAAACCAAGGACATTTTACCTGCAATGTTGGTGCAAAGAGCTTGGCAGAGGGCAAACCCAAACAGGGTCTGCCAATGCATGCAATATGCAAAGTTGACCACAATTATTTGACCATCTTCTGGTATCCAAAATGCCCAACAATGTTATGGGCTTGTCCTAATATTATTGTGATCAACAATCTCTCATGCAGTACACACAGCACCTTTGTATCTTTGGCATTCACTGTGTAAATGAGCTTCTGCTCCATGGCAAAGCATGGGTACTCCTTGGGCTTGCCAAGTATCTCAACAAAGAAATTATCCTTCAAGTATCCTTGTTAGATATGCACATGCAGTTGCACATCTCCTTAATCAACAGCTTGAGAACTAGGAGCAGACACCTCTAGGGCCTGTCCCACTGTCAGGTCATCCTTACTGGGTGATGATTCCATCCCTGGCTACCCAGGAGCCAGTTGTGCATCTGCAAGACTCCAAGCTTCAAGGTCTTGTGCTTCTACTTGTTCTTTGAGCCAGTTGCTGTGGCATGGATCACAAGCCTGCATGGCTTGAATCTCAATATGGTGTTTTGCTATTTCATGGAACTAATGCAGGGGCAAATCTTTGCCCTCAGGGTCAATTTGCCTGTCCACTTGGACAAAGTCATGGGCATCATAAATGTCCTCATGTGTATTACTCTTGAAGTATCATGACAAGCAATCCATGACCTTATTCAACTCTCCCTTGACATATGTTATATCAAACTGGTACCATAACATATAGTCAATCCATAAATGATGTCATGGAGACAAGTGTATCTGAGTTTTGAAAAACTCTAAGGCTTTGTGATCTATAATAATATGGATCTTATATCCCATCAATTTTTCCTCCCATTTCAGGAGGGCTTCCAAGATGTCAAGTGTTTCTAACTTGTGAACAGCATAGTTCTGTTGCATAGTTGTGAACTTGCACAACATAAATCCTGCAGGTCTGCAGGTTTGCCAGGTCTTCCCTTGGCCAAACATGGCCCCTACATACATCTTTGATGCATCACAAATGAGCCATATTGGCTTCTTGATATCCAGATTAATTAGGTGAATAATCAGCATCTTGGCACAAATTTGCTTGATCATCTCAAAGCACTGCTGATATAGCAGTTGCCAATGGAATGGGGACCCAGTCTGGGTTATGGCCATAACAGGACCAGTATAAGTGGTCATATCTGGTAAAAGATTACCTATATAGTTGACTAAGGGGGCCTATGGCAGCTCCAGCTGTTCTTATGCCTTTTACACCTACTAGGCTTAGAAACATATTGCAGATGGAAGGGAACCCCCTGCTTCAGCAGGAGGAGTGTATGGCACACTACTCTTGTCAATATAGCACAATCCTACAGGAACTTCACCTCCTATGAGTAGACTTCTGGCAGACCCAGAATCTCCTCAAGACACTGGGGCAATCTGCCTCAGAGGCCACTGCCAAAGTCTAGGCAGATTGCATGATAATGTTCTTCAAGCTCTACAAGCAAGGAAACCTATCAGTGTAAGTGCTTGACCTTCTCTGGAGTGATGCCTCATTACAGAATGAGCTGCACAACCTGGTTGGAGAAATCCATATGTTGCCATTGCCAGGAGGATTTGAGGTCCCCTCCAACTCCACATTCTCCTTCCACCTGCAACAAAGAATGGACCTGGTGCCCTGCCAACCTGCCAATACCCAAGATGCTGGAAACCAACTCCAGGACAACCTGGACACAGTCTCTGCCCTTCTCCAAAACCTCAACCCTTCTGGCAGACTGTTTAACTAACCTATGGCCAGGATAGTAGGACTCTTGGCTTGCTCCCACTCCAACTTGGCCCCAGATGCAGAAATATTCTGTATGTGGGAATAAATTAGCCAAAGGAGCCACCATAGAGGTCCAACAGACTGCACTGTAATAAGACCCATCTGTTACTGAGTACCATTAACAACATCTCCAGCAATCTATCTCCATAGTATATGACTTAGGAATATATTGTGAGGGATCTGGACCTAAAGTCTGGAACAAAGTAGCCTTTTGCATGAGACCTTAGCAATCACAAGATTTAGGGATCACAAGCACTCATCTTGTGAAGTCTAGACCATGGACCTAGAACAACCAGGCTGAGAACCCCCTTAGCAACAATCACTAGCAACAACTCTTTGCAACACCCATACTTTGCTTTCAAAAAGACAACCTCTCATGGACAGATAACTTCTTGGCTCCCTTTGATTCTCTTGATTACAAGTATATGGGATGGCATCTACACTTCAAATACTGACATATGGTATACTCACTTAGACTTCCATTTTGATGATCATTTATTTTTCCATTTGACACATTTTGTATACATTTCTGACATCACATACTTATGGGTGGTTACTATCCAAACATCAGTATAGAACCTTTAACATCTTGAAAGATGCTGTTATCTTTAGCAACTAGTTTTCCATTCTTGCTTACATTACTTACAATAGTATAAATACCCTCTGTACATACCTAGTTCAATACAAAAAAGAAGGATTATAGTCCACTGCTGCCTACTGCAGCCTTGGAGCACTCTGCTCATCATCTCCCTTGGCTTCAGATCTCACTCTTGGTCTTCTTTGTCACTCTTAGTGGCAGCCTTAACAGACTCATCCTTGATTTAGCATGGTACCAAGTATGGGTGCCTTATAGTGGTATAGCATTTCAGCAACATTAGTGACTGTGGCTAGCAACTAGTTTTAGTATCTGTTTCTCAGCCTTCATTTGTTTTAACTTATATTCCTACCCCTATCCTCTTCATTGCTAGGCCCTCATAGACCTTAGCAACTTCTTTTAGTAATCTTTTACTTAGTGACTTACTGCTTTTTGCCCCTTTCCTCACTTTTGTTACATCTTAGCAATATTTGCCTACTTCACCAACTCTTCCCCTTTCTACTGCTTAGTCCTCACTCATATTTAGTGACTCCTCCCTTTCACTTACTTATTGATTACTTTGTCTCCCTCTATTTGTTCTTCTCTTCCTCTTAGCAACTTAGCAATTCTTTGTTAGTGACTAGCAACTTAGGCTAGCATTAACAACCACTTTCACTTGCCCCTTTCTTTCCATTCCTACTTTACCAGCTCTTGTTTTCTGGGACATTTACTGACTTGCCCTCACATACACTTCTTAATGCCAGCTACCCTATCTGGTTGTCAGTGCACTTATAGATTGTCTGTTTTGGTTTCCTGTACAGCAGCTAGGTGGCATAGGAGCACATCAACTGGCTACAGAGAATGGCAGGGACACCCAGTCCAAACACACCCTCAGCTACATCAATGAGGAGCCCTGTGAGGGGTCCATAACAGATGCTCTGCTACCCTAAAATTCCCAAGCCTAGGACCCACCCCCATACTTTGACTTTTGTAACTCCAACCTTTGTAACTCTCCCCCTGTACATCCCCACCCCTTTCTCCCCACTCCCCCACTGGCACTGGCACCAGCACCCTTGGCAGTGCCCAGCCTTCCTCCAAGCCCCTTTGTACTTCCTGGAGAACTCTTCAGACCACCAGGGAACCTCTTCAGACCCCCTATGTGGATTCTAGAGGGATTGCCCCCTGGGCTATGATGAGAGGGAGCACTCTTCAGTGAAGGACCTCTGATAGGAGGACCTCCTGAAGAATGGGGCCCCAGAAGGATGGGGCCCCACTGTAGATGCATTCTTACCAGGAGGAGCAGAGAACCACTATTACTACTACTACAATGCCACCCTACCCCTCAGAAACCCCAAAGAATAAGCAGAGGCCAACAAAGTCTGCAAAGCTCTAGCTCATGGAAGGTTGACTAGACATCCAGAAACCAGAACCCTTCCATGGTCATAACTCCAAGAAATGGTGCACCTTCCTAGTGTAATGTTTCAACATCTTCCAAGGAAAACCAAATACTTTTGCCACTAACAGGGCCTACATTGTGTTTGCCTCCTCCTACTTGCAAGGAATTGCTCTGGACTACTATACAGCTCTTCTGTAGTACAATCTTTGCCACCCACTACTCTCTAATTGGGAAGCCTTTATACAGGAGTTCTCATCAAAGTTCAGGGTTTACAACACTGTAGCTGAGGCCAAAAGAAAGCTCATATTGCTCTGGATATCTCTAGAGGAGCACTTCATGATGTTTGTAGTCCAATTTAAAAAGGAGGCCTACAAAACTGGCTGGAACTACCTCACACTGTGCTTCCAACTCAATAAGGCCCTCTTTGAGCAAATCTATGAGGTCCTCCATCTTGCACTAACACAATCCATCTATGAGTATCTGGAGAACCTTATTACCCACATTGACCAGTGCTACTAGGAAGACTCCACTGATTTCAGAACCAACCACTGGAACTACTTCTCTTACCCCTTGGAGGGATTCTGGCAATCCCACAATAGACCTCTCTGACTCCCTAACCTGACTACAACCAACCTTCCTGCTCAGAATACTGATTGACTAGGCTCTGAGAATGCTGCATGACCTCTTGTATAACTTTAGGCAATCTATAACTGAGCAGCCATTATCTGAGTGACTGTTACCTGTATATACTTATTATCTTTTTCTATACTATTTATTTATTATTACATTGCATCTTGTCACCTGATACTACATAATTACTTTATTTGTACTTGTGTAAGGCAGTGCCTTACTTCATATCTTCATAGACAGAATTGATTGGTTTTGTATTACAATGTGTAAATTGTAAGCTGTGCAACCCATAATGGAAATGTCACACAGTCACCTCAGATTCCAATAGTCACAACAATGCCCTGATGCAGGGAGACAGTGACCCTGAGTTTGCAAACAAAGACCTGAAGGACAAATTATTGCAGGCCAACCAGTTGCACCAGCTGGACTGGCCTTAGGTAGCCATCCCCAAGGAGACAAAGGAATAGAAATGCTGGTCAGAGGTATACCTGCTCTGTGGCAAGCCTGGGCACTTTGTCCAGGAATGTACAGAGTGGGGCACCCTTGGACAAGCTATCTGGACCATAGATGGGGACAAATTTGAATTCCAGTATGTGGAAAACAAGTGAGCAATTTAGTTGATCCAGAAGATGCACTGAATTGCAGATCAACCCCAATGTCTTCTTTGCCACAGTTTCACACATACATGCTTTGGTACCTGCCCAGAACACCCTCATGGCTTATCTCTCCTCCCAATCCTCTCAATCCTTCCTACTCCAAACCTCCCTCATCCCCTTTCTCTGCTCTGACACTGTCAGCACCTTGGTCAACAGTGGTGCCATGGACAACTTTGTTGACAACAACTATGTCCACCTTTATTCCCTCCTTCAGATTTAACTGCCCAGCCCCATCCAGCTCTGGTTGTTTAACAGTGGACTGTCCTCCACCAGAGAAATCACCTACTATATATATATTCCCCTGCACTTTAAGAATGGCATCCAGCTCAAGCTCTGGATGCTTATCACTTGGCTGCACAAATCTGCCCCCATAGTCCTAGGCCTTTTGTGGTTACAATCCACCAACCCTCACATCAACTGGCAGACCCTCACTATGGCCCTGGACTGCATAGACCCATCTGCCATCCCTTTCTCCCTCCCTTCTAACTTGGACCCAACAGATGCCAGGAGCCTTGGCAAGTTGCATTTGACCTCAGCATGCTTCTTCATCATTGATGTCACTTTCCAATCCATAAACACAACCCATGCTGCACTTCTGGACAGCAGAGCCATGAAAACCTTCATAAGTAGGGAGCTGGGTCTCAGACATCCCAGTCAAGCTGCAACTCTTTGATGGCAACATGACACCTTTCAGCATGATCTCCCACCACTACATTGACAGTATCCACCTTACTAATAGCCTAGAAGTCCCCATTGACCTCCAGATCACTCAGTTATATCCCACCACCCTGATCATCCTTGGGTTACCCTGGTTACATGAGGCCAACCCCAACATCAATTGTAACTCAATAAGCATGACATTCAACAGTAATTATGCTTGGCTAGCCATCAGAATATTGCTCCAATCCCAATACTTCCCTACCATTGAAGACAAACCCAACCCTGACTGCCCCCCCCACTGCAAACCTCAGTTCCCCCCTTCAGCCCCTGCTACAGGACCATAGAGGGGAGGAAGGGAACTGCAATGCTGACAAGCCTTATTCTCTGAAGGACCTCAACACCAACACCAGCACTTCCCCCTTTATTCTCTCTCCTATACCTTCCCCTCCCAAAGGCTCTCTCCAACCCCTAACCCCTACCTCTAAACTTCTTTCCACCCAGCATCCCTTGCAAAAAGCTCAGAGGACCATCCCCCCTCCCCCCCAAACTGCCTCCCTCAACCCAAAAAACACTTGAACTTCAAACAAGGAGAACCCTAGACATAGCCCTTATGTTATAGGGGCTGCCCCATTTGCCAGAATCCTCCACAATGGGTCCCAGGCCTACCAGTTGTATATAACCTCCATCAAACAGCTCTGAGCACAGAAACTTCTGCACTCCACTAAATCTGAGGAGGAGATTCTGTGTGAGGTTATGCCTCCTAAATACCATAAATTTGGAGATGTATCCTCAGAAGGAAGTGCCAAGGAGCTCTCCCCACATTGACTCTATAACCACCAGATCAACCTGGAAGTGGAAGCCTCCCCACCCTTTAGAAAGGTCTACAATATGTCAGAAACCAAGCTCTAGGCCCTCAAGGACTATGTGGACAAAATGCTGGGGAAGAGCTTTATTTGACCCTTGTCTTCCACCACTGGAGCCCTAGTTCTCTTTGCTAAGAAGAAGGATAGCATGCTCCACCTCTGTGTTGATTACCAAGGACTGAACCAGATTACAAAAAAGAACTAGTACCCCCTCCCCCTCATCAGAGACCTCATGGACTGACTCTGGAATGCCAAAGTATACACAAAGATCAACCTTTGCTCTGGGTACAACAATGTCCACATTGCCTCCAGACACAAGTGGAAGACCACTTTTCAGACTTGATATGAACTCTTCAAATACCTTATAATGCCTTTCAGAATGACCAACTCCCCTGCCACCTTCCAGTACTTCATGAACAACATCTTTCACAATATGAACAATGTCTTTGTGGTGGTATATCTGCACAACATTCTCATCTACTCCAACTCCCTTGCAGAACACCAAAATCATGTCCAACATGTCCTGGAATGACTCCAACAACACAACCTCCACACTAAACTGGAAAAGTGCTCCTTCCATACCCAAGAGGTCAAGTATCTGGGCATCAACATCACTCTGGGAGGCATCTGCATGGACCTGAGCCAGGTTGATACCATCACTGACTGGCCCCACCCACAGAATGTGAAGGAACTCCAGTCCTTCCTTGGCTTTGCAAACTTCTATCAGAGGTTTATCAACAACTACTCTAGAATCACAAAGAAGCTCACTTGCCCCACCCAGAAGGATGCCCTATGGAACTGGGACTTGGACTGTCAAGCCATCATTGATCTTCTCAAAACTACCTTCACTTCTGCCCCCATCCTCTGGCATTATGATCCCTTCCTCCCCATCATCTTTGAATACAATACCTCTGACTATGCCCTCATCAGAATCCTATTCCAGACCAACCCCAATACTCAAGAACTCTGGCCTATCACATTCTATGCCTGCTCCATGATCCCTATGAAACTTAACTACAACATCTATGACAAAGAGCTCCTTGCAATGATGGTAGCCTTCCAGCAGTGGAGGGCATATCTGGAAGGTGTACACTACAGCATCTAGGTCTACTTGGACTCCAGTACTTCATAACCATCAAGCAACTTAGCCAATGGCAGGTCCAATGGTCTGAATTGCTGTTTAAGTATAACTTCATCATCCAGTATTGCCCTGGCCATCTCAGAGCCAAGCCTGATGCCCTGACTCAAAGGCCCAACCATCTATCTATGAAAATCCTTTGAGGCCAGATGGAATACCCTCAATCAGTACATCATCATCCCCCAAACAACTCCAGGCCACTCTCCTGCTAGATGACAAAGGACTCCTCTAAAAAATCTACCAGGCATCCCCACATAACTACTTCCACTTCCATGATCCCCAAGATTCTTCCCCTTCCTCCTCTGGACCCACTTCCAAAACCCCTACCTTCATCCTTTCCTCTAACAACCAGCTTCTCCTCCACAATGGCACAATATACATCCTAGATCACTAAAAACTACACCTTAAGATCATCCAGCAGCATCATAATCACAAGCTCCAGGGTTACCTGGGGATCTGGAAGACCCTGCAACTTGTCATGTGAATGTACTTTTGGATGGGACTCAAGAAAGATGTCACTCAGTATATCCAGGCCTGTGAGGCATGTTGCTAGGCCAAGGTTCCATGCCACTGACCCTTCAGACTCCTCAAACCCCTCCTGATAGGACATCACCCCTGGTCCTCCATCTCTATGGACTACATTGTCAACCTCCCAGAATCTGAGGGACATGACATAATTCTTGTTGTAGTATGCTAGCTAATGAAACAAGCCATCTTCATCCCTTGCCACCCTATGGATGATGCCCTGCACTTGGCCCAATATTTTATCACTCACATCTTTGCAAAGCATGGCTTGCCCAATGACATCATCTCTGACCAAGGCACTCTGTTCTTCTTATGGCTCTGATAGTCCCTGTGCCAGGCCCTGGACATCAAGTCCAGCCTGTCAATGGCCTATCACTTAGAGACCAACAGCCAGACTGAGTGCATCAACCAAACCCTGAAGCAGTACCTCCAGCTATATGTGAACTACCTACAGGATGACTGGTGTACTGAACTTCTACTCACCAAATTCACTTACAATAAGTCCCTGTACTTGGCTATCAAGGTCTCCCCTTTTTTTGCAAACAATGGATCTAACCCCCAGCTCACCATCTCCCTTCATGATGTCCCCTCTCATGCCACCTACACTACCACTCAGGACCTCCAGAGTCTACAAGAATACCTCAAACACAAACTCAGAACTGCCAACCAAGCCTACTACAAGCACACAGATGCTTACCAGAGCACAACTCCAGACTGGCCCATAGGGTCCCTTGTCTGGCTTGACTGAAGGAATATCAAGACTCAGTGGCCCTCCTCAAAACTTGACTGCAAGTGCCTTGGACCCTTCAAGATACTTCAAAAGGTATCCTCCCACACATATCAACTCAACCTCTCTGCCAGAATGAAGGGGATTCACCCCATCTTCCATGTCTGACTCTTGGAGCAACATGACCTGGAACCCCTCCCCAGCCAGCAGAATGACCCCTCTCCTACCATCAAGGTTGATGGAGAAGCCCAGTACAAGGTTGACATCATCCTTGACTCTCAATGCCATCACAGCTGAATTTAAATACCTTGTCCAGTGGACCAGGTACAGACCCAAGAACAACACTTAGAAACTATTAGTACATCTCCAGAACACCCCCAAAGCCCTTTGGGACTTCCACTGAAGACAACACCAAAAGCCCTAAGACCTATACCTCAGGCCATAACCTTAGGGCCACTTAGAGCATTACCCCATCCTGAGCTCAAAGGGGATTCAACTTCTCCCTGCACATTTCTGTTATCTTGCCCTTCCTCATCTTATCTCCTTTGCATTTCCTTCATTTATTTCATCTCCCATCTTATCTTTTTCCTGCCCCCTCTTCTTTATTTTATTCTCCACCTTATCTTGTTCATCTTATCCCCCTATGATCTTATCTGGTTGCCCCATCTTATCCCACCTATCTTATTGCACTATCTTATCTCATCTGATCCCATCATCTTATCCAGACTGGAACCAGGAAGAATACAAACATTGCAGAAAAGACCAAGAAAATATAAAGAAAAAAAAGAAACAACAAAATGCCACTATATACAAGGGGCCCTATGGGACAAGACCCCCTTCCCCCTACCCTCCCCCAACCTCCCTTCTCTTACCTTTTGCCATCCTTTGTGCCTTCTGCTCTGCCTCCCAGAGGTTAATCACCCCCCCCCCCCCCTCCCCCCCA
>JABCKS010000834.1:0-11395 GCA_018851325.1 Termitomyces sp. DKA19 | reverse complement strand
ACAACTTGACTGAGCTGTAACAATACCCTAAGTAACAAGCAAAGATCAAAGGAGCACAGAAGTGACTAAGAGCCAAATAAGAGGTAAAGAGCAGGGCAAGTAAGAGTAGAGAGTGTTAGGTTCCGCTGACCATGGGGGCTCAGTCTACTGGGTGAACCACCTTATGGCTAAGCACTATGTACACAAACACAGAGCACCGGAAGGAGCACGAGGCGTAGGAGACCAAAGTGGGGCAGGGGGTGGTGTGTGGAAGAGTGCTAGTAGCACCGGTGGTTGAGACAAGTGCTGGGGAGGGTAAAGGATAAGTGCTAGGGGGTTGGTGCAAGTCCTGGGGGTGTAAGAGGATGAGACAAGTTAGCGAGTCCTGGGGATGGAAACAGAACCAGGGAAGTTAGATAACTAAAAGGGGAAGGAGTCAAGATAAGATAATGGAAGATGGAAACAATTAAGTCAAGAGAGGGGCCAGGAACAGAGAGTCAAGAGAACTTAGAGTAGAGAAGAGAAAGGAGAACAATGAGATTAGATTAGAAGTACAAGATGAGTGGAGATAAGACAGGGAGATGAAATGAGATGAGTACAATGAGAAAAAGAAGCAAGTAAAGTATCGAGACCGAGGTGCACAAGAAAATGAAACAGAGATGAAACACAACAGACAAGACAGGGTTACAGTAATATCAAGACTAGAGTACCTACTTACTACTCTGCACCTTATATATTACTTAGTACATATGGCCCAGGGGATCAGGCCCAGGTTCCAGCAGCGGGTTGTGGTGCCAGGGCTTGGGATGAGACCCAGGGGCCATATGGGACAGGGTGAGGTTAAGACATGTTGTACGGCATGGAGGTCTCACACTGGGAGCGCAGAAACATACAGTGGTGGTGCAGTGAGGAGGGAGCAGGAGCAGGGTGTGGCATGCAGAGGTCAGTGGCAGTGATGTGCGATCATGATGCATGATGGGGGTCTCAGTGTAGGTTAAGGGTGACGGATGGTGCCAGTACTGATGTGATGTAGTAGCTGAGGCCTGGCGCTGATGTAGCAGTCACAGTGGTAATGGCCAGGGGAGTTGGCTGGGTAGCAGTCCAGGCCTGGGGCAGTTGTGGGGGTGGTTCTAGGAGTGCTGGAGTCCCGGGGGTTGGTAGTGGGTTATGACATCACCCCCCCCCTTCAGTATCAAGACCCTCGAGACGCGTGGAATCATGGGTGGCTGTGCGGTTAAATAAAAAAAAAAAAAAAAAAAAAAAAAAAAAAAAAAAAAACTTTGCCAAATTTTTCCCAACCATCTTTCCTCATATCTTCATCCTCATCATTGTCCCCTACCCTTCCTACCATCGTAGTCCAGCTATGGTCCATGCAGTCTGCACTAGTGTGCCCTCAACTCCCCCTTGGCCCCAGAGGTGTTTCATCCTGTACTAGCAGCCAATTGGGTGCCCTAGGTGGAGGTTATACCTAAGCAGTTTGCCCTGGTGGTGGGTCATCCCCAGGGCCCCCCAACGTTAGCCTGGTGCTATCAGCATGGCTCAGTAAGTCATACCTACCTTTGAGTCCTTCTGTGCTGATAATTTGCAGTGTCTATTTTGCGCCCATCATGGTATGGCTTATGAGTTCGAGGCACCGGTGGCCAGGGCTTGCAGGGCCTCATCAGTGTGCCTGTCGTGCAGGTCCAAGCATAAACGATGCTCCATATCATGGCTATGGTAGGCATCATGCATAGTGGCCAAGCAGGGTTGATTGCTGGATTGGGTGCAGGAGCAGATGGAGGGGCATTCTTAGTCATGGGCAGCAATGGCAATGGCTAGGGAGGGGGGTTTGCATTCCAGGGAGGTTGAGAAGGAGGGTCAGTTGGGAGATGAGGAGGAGTCAAGCAACAGCAAGGGTGAGGAGAAGGTGGCCCCAGCCCTAGTAGTCTATGTAGGGCTGCTGTATGGAAAGCAGTGGCCATCGGTGGTGGTGTGGGGGAAGCGGCGAGCCTCTCCATCACCTGAGGTGGGACCCAGCAAAAGGCCCCGCAGTGATGCTGTGATGGCGGGCCCCCTGGGGCTCTGTTCCTTTTTGCCAATGACAGCACACCTCCAGTCCCCACTGCAAGAGTCAATGGAGCAAAGCCTGCTGACATTGACCGTGGAGTTGCGCCAGCACCTACAGAAGGGGTACACACAGGTGGAGACAACAATGGACTGGGACTGGGCTCAATGGGATTGGGACATAGCATTGGTGGCAGTGCAGGAACGGGATGCAGAGCTGACAGTGCTGAGGGCACAAGTGGCAGAGCTGGAGTCCAGGGTGGTAAGAGAGATGCCAGGGGAGGGTCAGGCAGTGTTCACCAGCAGGACTGGGCATTGCTAGAGGCAGCATCATACCAGAGGGGCTCTGCATAAGTGGTTTACTTGCTACATGGTTGGTTAGCTGACTCTTGACGTAGGCTGGGCCTGGGAGCACTGACTGCTTCTGAATGGTGTGTTGGCAGCCCATGCCTTGCTCTAGGAGGGTATAGGCTGGATGCCCTTCAACTTGCTGGCAGAGCTAGACATCAGTCTGGCTCAGCTGGACATCTTGTTGATGAGGCACTAGCAGCGCAATGCAATTGCTCCCAGGTTGTGGCTAAGTATGGCAGTCAATATGGGGGAGGGGTTATCAGTGTAGGAGGAATATCTAGCAGTGTTGGTGACCCAGATGGAGACAGCAATGCTGGTGACAGGGCCAGCGACGGAGAGTTAGAAGGGGGGTGATGAGAAGGGGGATTAGTTGCTACACCAGCCTGGGGCCCATCCTTCTGCCTTTTGGACTTGTTGTCGCTTTTGCATTATCTTATTCTTTGAATGTTTGTATCATTTTGTAGCTTAGGAAACTTGTTTATACTGTTGCGGTGTCCGGGTTTCTTTTGGAAGTGAGAGTCTGAAGATGGGAAGTATATAAGAAAACATATAGGGGTCTTGGTGGGAGTTGAATCCCTGATCAATCCAGTGGAAGTTATACTCACTGATGCCATCTGTGAGTGCTAGTCCTGAGGATCCTGAGGCTTATTGGGGTGTTGCCAGTGGAAGTCCCAGAGCTTGACAGGGGTGCCAGCAAGATTCTTCCTAGATTCCCAAGTGTTGTCTTCGAGCCCATAGCTTTTTCAGTGAACAAGGTAGTAAGGGCAGCCATGGACAAGGTAGGAGTCAAGGATGTGGTCAACCTCGTAGTGGTATTCGTCCTCAACTTTGACAGGGGGTGGTCAGCCAGGTCACTGTCCAGGAAAGGGGTCTGGGGCATATTTTTCGAGGAGGTGTATGTGGAAGACTGGATGTAGTCCCTTGAGTCCTAGGAGTAGGTTGAGTTTGTAGGCGTGGGTAGAGACCTTCCGGAGAACCTTGAAGGGGCCAGACGTTTGTGATCAAGCTTGATCAAGGGTCACCAAGTCTTCAAATTGCACCGGTCAAGCCAAATGAGAGTGCTGGGGGTCTAGTTGGGAGTCAATTCATGGCGGGTGTTGGCATGCTTGGTGTAGGCCTTATTGGTGGTGTCAATTTTGTCCCAGAGGAATTGGTGCAGCAACTGGAGGTCCTGGGCTACTTCATGGGCTATGTGGGAGGGGATGTCTCTAAGGGAGAGGGTGAGCCAGGGGTTGTAACCTTTATTAGCATAAAAAGGGTGACATGCCAGTAGTGAAGTGGGGGGTATTGTTGTAGGTGAACTCTGCCAAGGGTAGTTCTGTGTGCCAGTCATTCTGCAGGTAGTTGACATAGAGATGGAGGTACTGTTCCAAGGTCTGGTTCACTTGTTTGGTCTGGCCATCGGTCTCTGGGTGGTAGGCGGTAGAGAGGTTAGTTTTAATCTTAAGGGCCTTACATAGAGACTGCCAGAACTGGGAGACGAATAGAGGGCTGCGGTTGGATACGATGTTGTCTAGGAGTCTGTGCCTGGAAAACACATGTTCAAGGAATAGTTTGGCAAACTCTGGGGTGTTGTTGGTGATGCGGCAGGGGATGAAGATTACTTGCTTGGTGAGGCAGCAGACAATGATGAGGATGGCATTGAAGCCCTCTGACTTGGGGAGTTCAACAATATAGTCCATCAAGATGGAGGACTAGGGGCGGTGACTAACCAGGAGGGGTTTGAGAAGACCATAGGGGCAGTAGCCGGGAACCTTGGCCTGGAGACATGACTCACAGGCCCAGACATACTGGGAGATGTCCTTCTTTATACCTGGCTAAAAGTAAGTCTGGGAGATGAGTTGGAGGGTCTTACGAATCCTGGGGTGCCCATAGAGCTTATGGTTGTGGTGTTAGTGCAGGATGTCCAGATGGATCTTCTGATGGTCTGGGGCATAGATTCGTCCATTCTGGAGCAAGAGTCGGTTGTCGGGGGAAAGGGTGAAGGGGTGGTCATTGTCGACCTCATCAGCAGGGGTGTTTTGGGGGTCATGCTGAGTGAAGAAGGTGTCCTGGGGGGCATTGCGAATTTGATATAGGATACCTTCTTCATTCATAATCAGCATGGCATGAAGGTGTTCAGGTGGGATTACCACTTGATGGTTAAATGCATTGTGCTCTGCCTCAAACAACTTCTTAAGATACACGTCTGGTCTCCATGTAAGGGCATTGAGTTTGGCACCAAGTTAGCCAGGGCAATAGTGAATGGTGAAGTCATACTCAGAGAGGATTTCAGACCAACAGGCTTGGCGGCAGCTGAGCTGCTTGGTCATGGTGAAGTACTGTAGGTTGTTGTGGTCCGAGTAGACTTGGATGCGGTGCAGGGTGCCCTTGAGGTAGGCCCGCCACTGCTTGAAGGCTTTGACAATGGCGAGGAGCTCCTTGTCATAGATGTTGTAATTAAGCTCTGCAGGGATCATCAAGCAGGTGTAGAAAGCAACAGGCCAGAGCTCATCACTGCTGGGGTCCTTCTGCAAGAGTATACCGGCAATGGCATAGTTGGAGGTATCACATTCAAGAACAATGGGGAGAGAGGGGTTGAAGTGGCAGAGGACAGGGGACAGAGGTGAAGGCCTTTTTGAGGAGGGCGAATACGCTTTGGCATTGGCTGTCCTAGTTCCACAGGGTGTCCTTCCTTATGAGCCGGTTGAGGGGTTTGGTGATTCTGGAATAGTTATTAATGAACCAGTGGTAGAAATTAGTGAAACCAAGGAAAGACTGCACCTCCTTTATGCTCCAGGGTGGGGGCCAATTGAGGATGGCTTCCACCTTGGTGAAGTCCATGCAAATGCCATCTGGGGTGATGATGACGCCGAGGTACTCAACTTTGGTGGTGTGGAATGAGCACTTCTCTGGTTTGGCGTGTAGGTGGTACTTCCGGAGTCATTCAAGGATATGGCAGACGTGGGAGTGGTGTTCTTCTAGTGAATTTGAGTAGATGAGGATGTTGTCCAGGTACACAATGACGAAGACGTCATTTATGTCATGGAAGATGTCATTCATGAAGTACTGGAAGGTGGCTGGGGAGTTGGTCATACCAAAGGGCATCACTAGGTACTCAAAGAGGCCATAGCAGATGCGGAAGGTGGTCTTCCATTCATGCCCCGGGGCTATACAGATATTGTTATAGTCAGAGCGGAGGTCAATTTTGGTGTAGACTTTGGTACTGTGAAGGGGATCAACAAGGTCACTAATGAGGGGGAGTGGATACCGGTTCTTTTTTGTGACTTTGTTGAGGCCCCAGTAGTCGACGCAAAGGCATAGGGAGCTGTCCTTCTTTTTTGCAAACAGAACCGGAGCCCTGGTGGCAGAGATCAAGGGTTAAATGAACCCTTTACCAAGCATGTCATCAAGGTAGTCTTTCAATACACGGAGTTTGATTTCTGACATGTTGTAGATCTTGCCAAAGGGGGGTGCAGTACTGTCTTTGAGGTCGATTTTGTGGTCATATGACTGGTGAGGGGGGAGCTCCTTGGTGCTTCCTTTGGAGAACACGTCAGCAAACTCATGATACTCTGGGGGAACTACTTTGTGTAATATTTGTTTCTCTGTTTTTTTGTCCCAGAGCAGTTATATCTGCACCTAGATGTTCTTCCGGGAGTGCCAGGGAGATATGAAGCTGAAAGGCAGGGGTGCCATCCTGAAGGATCCAGGCGAAGGGGGCTGGGCCAATGATTTTGATATCAAAGGTGTCCAGGTCAAGGGGTTTGGAGGGTTGACCTATGTCACCAGGGCCTGGGGTCGTCTAGGGGCAAGGGGTGGGGTAGTGTGGGCCTTTATACTTGTTGTGGGGAATGTTGGAGGGAAGGACTGGGGGTGCACTTAGGATGTATCAAGTGGAGGAGGGTTCATCAGAGTTGTCTAGGGGTGCTGTAGGATTGCCGGTAGCTCCGGCCTCACTGGGGTTGCTAGTGGGTTGGAGGCGAAGGCTGATGGCAGTAAGACAGGCACTGGTCTCAGGGAACTTCATGGTGAGGTCCTTCCAGTTGATATCAGGGTTGATGTTGCGTAGCCAGGGTAGTCCTAGTACAATAGGGGTGACTTCCGGGAGCTGTGTAACCAGGAGCTGGATTGGGAATTGGAGACCATTGTCAAGAATGATGGAGCTGGTGTGGGACTTAGTAATAGGCCCGGCAGGGGTGGGCTTACCATCAAAGAGTTGTAGCTCCATTGGTCTATTGAGGGGGTTATAGCTAAGGTCGAGCTGGTCACTAACAAATATCCTGGTGGCCCTGCTGTTAATGAGAGTGGTAAGAATCTGTGGTGAGTTGCCAAGTTGAGCGTTGAGGATGAACGACCAAGCAGACTTCGAGTGGAGTTGTGGGGGGGTGTGGAAATGGTTGGTGGCACTGACCGGGGCAGTGACATCAAAGGGGATGGGCTCCAGGGGCTCCGGGGCTTGGCGGTCAAAGTGGAGGGTGAGGTTCCATCAATCAATGTGAGGGTTAGTGGAGTGGAGCTAGGGGAGGCCCAAGATAAGGGTGGCAGAGGCATGCAGGCGGGTCACAAGCAGCTGGAGGTCTTGCTGCTGACCATTGGTGAAGGTGAGGGTGGTCTGCATGTAGTGGGTGATGTCACCAGTGGAGGTAGAGCTGCTATTGAAGAGAGTGAAGCAGGTGGTAAGGGGTAGTTTCTAAGGAGTAGCAGCGAGTGTTGCCAGGGATTTGTCAATGAAATTGTTGGTGGCACTGCTGTCAACCAGGGTACTGACCGGGGCAGAGATGTGTGGAAGGGTGGTGTAGAGGAGAAGAGTTTAGGAGAACTGGGAGGGAGGGTGAGCCAAGAGGGTGTCTGGAGATAGAGCTGTTGCACAAAGGTGTGTAGCCGGAGCAGAGAAGACATTGAAGTCCAGTCTGCGATTTAGTGCGTCTTTGTGATCTAAACTGCTGGGTCATTTTCTGTAAACTAGAAGTCACAGTCTTCACTGTCGATGGTCTACATGGCTCATCCCACAACCTGGCATTTAGAACACTTATTGATGAAGTGACCTTACTCACTGCACAAGATGCATGCCCCCTCATGCCATCGCTTCTTCTGCATCTCCTCCGGTATGTCAATCTACAGCTGGTTCTTGAACCTATTTGCACACAGGGCCTCCTTGTCATCGGCATAGTCCTAGGCATCGTAAGGGTCTGTAAGCGAGTTGGGATTGGTCTGGTTAGGGTCTGGGGCTTCCTGTGTATTGGCAGCATTGAGTTGCATTTATGAGCAGGGTCCCAAGGGTTGGCTGACATTGGCCAGTCCTCGTCCCATGAGCAACCAAGTGGTGGGGTTGGAAGGTGGTGCAGCACTGGTGGTCTGGTTGCCTGCAGCAGCCCCACTTTGCCAGTTGGAGTTTCTAGAGAGGTTCTAAGATGTGTGGGGTGCCCAGTACTCACTGCAATCCTCCCAATACCACTGGTCAATCTGGGTAACAAGGGCCTTGTAACTGTCATAACTGGATTACTTGGGGGCGAGGTGGAGGACATCCTTGATATGTTGAGACAGGGCACGGCGAAGGGCAAACCAGAGAGTGTTGTAGTTCCAGCCAGTTTTGTAGGCCTCCTTCTCAAATGATACGATGAAGGTGGTGAACTGCTTGTCATTACACATCCAGAGATTGTAGAGGTTCTCCTTGGCTTCCGCTACAGTGTCAAATACTCCAAACTTACTGGAGAACTCCTAGGCAAAGGCCTGCCAGTTTGATAGTACTGGGCTGTTAGGGTTGAACCGGAGCAGCGCCATATAGTGATCAAAGGCTATGCCTTGTAGATATGAGGCAGCGAAGGCCACATGTGAGCTCTCAAGCTAGAAAGTGAGGGGCTTAGCTTGGAACATAGTAAGACACTGGGTGAGGAACGTTCTCCATTTGCAGGGGTTATGGCTGTAGAAGGGTTTGGGCTTCTGGATGTCGAGTTTGCCTTCACGCATCAGTGCATTGCGGATGTCATCCTGTGGATTGGGGTTGCAAGGTGGGGGTGCTATGTTGTAGTAGTAATAGTAGTGGTTTCCTCTGCCATGTTGTGGGGGGGAAGGTGTCTGTCACCAGGCTCCATCCACCAGGAGGTCTGCCATTTAGGGGGTCCTCTGCCAGGAGGTGGTCCGCCATAGTTCTCCAGGGGTGGGCCCTAAGCCCATTGCAGGGGTGGTGGTCCTCCAGGGAGTGGTGGTCCTCCAAGGTGTGATGGTCCCAGGTTGGCATCAAAAGGTCAGCCAGGCGGGGGTCCTGGGGGAGCAGGAGGTCGTGGGAGTCCCTGAGAAGGGGGTAGTTAAGGTGTGCCAGAGGCTGCTGGCTGCTGGGGGGGTGGGAGGTTGTTGAGGGGAGGGGGAGGGGGGGGAGAGCATTGCCGTAGGGATGGCACAGGTCAAAGTAGGAGGGATGGTCACATTGGAATTTGGGAGGTGGGAGCTCCACTAGGTGGTGCCAAACCACTGCCAGGGGCCTCTAGCTCATTAATGTAGGAGAGGGTATAAATAGAAGCATTGTTATTGTTGGTAAGCAGGAGTTGGGGAGGAGCGTCAGGGTGGAGATTGGTAGCAGTAGGTTGCCCCCACATGCGGAAGGCGCTGGGGAGGGTGTTCGCACAAGGGTGCATTGAGAGACCAATGGTACAGGCAGTGGGCTGATCGAAGAGTCCCCCAGTGGGGTTGAGGGCCTTCAGAATGTTGGATGCCATGTTGAGCTCTCCCTGCTGGTGGGGTACTGGGGTAGGGGCAGGGTCCCAGGGCTCGGTCAGCTCCTCATGCTGCATGTGAAACAATCATGCAGGGTCCATGGGGTCCTCAAAGTGCCAGGGGGTAGGGCTAGTGTGGATCTTGTCCACCAGGGCGCAAAGTTCGTCCCAGAGACAGAAATCTACCTGTAGCATATTCTGGATGCTCTCAGGGATGGCTCCGTATAGGTAGAGCTCATGGAATTTGAGGAGGCAATCAGCCCACTGCTCTAGGGTCTCAGAGAGGTCACTGTGTCCCAAGCTGACAAGGAGGGTGTGGGCACATTTTGTGAACTCTGCTGAAGATATGCAAAGTGACCATAGGACCTCGTCACTTTGTTGGATGTAGGCTGCAATCCTTTGGTGGCCCAGGGGGGAGGGAGGTGTGTAACTAGGGGGCACCACAGGAGGTCGAGGCCAGGGGAAGTAATATATGTCAGGGTATCCCTGTGGAGGCAGGGGTGGGACAGAGGCAGGTTGGGTGTAGTACTGGCCTGGGGCAAAGAAGGCAGCACTTGCATGCACTGGGGCTAAAGGTGCCCAAGTGCCGGATGGTGTCTCTGGCATACCTCCAGGCAGGACCTGCTGATGAGTTCCTGTGATGGCCTGCAAGGAATTGCATCATCAGTCCTGGGGAATACCTTGGCTGATAGAGGGGCTATAGAGTACCTGAGTCTGATCCAGGGCCTAGTATCTAGGGACAAGAGTGGGGTAATGTTCGATTAGGGGGGCCAGATACAGAGGCTGTGGGGTACTTATGGCATAGTAGTTTTCAGGCACGGGTCTTCCATAAGCATCAGTCTGATAGCCAGTGGGCTGGTAGATGTGTGTATAAGTGGCCATAGTGGATAGTAGAGTAAGGTGGGGAGTCTTGATATTATGTCAGGTTCTACTGACCATAGGGGCTAAGTCTACTGGGTGAACCACCTTACGGCTAAGCACCATGGACACAAACACAGAGCACTGGAAGGAGCGCAAGGTATAGGAGACCGAAGTGGGGTGGGGGGCAGTGTGTGAAAGAGTGCCAGTAGTACCAGTGGTTGAAATGAGTGCCAGGGAGGATGAAGGACGAGTGCCAGGGGGTTAGTGCAAGTCCCAAGGGTGTAAGAGGATGAGACAAGTTAGTGAGTCCTAGGGATGGAAACAGAACCGAGGAAGTTAGATGACCAAAAGGGGAAGGAGTCAAGATAAGATAATGGAAGATGGAAATGATTAAGTCAAGAGAGGGGCCAGAAATGGAGAGTTAAGAGAACTTAGAGTAGAGAAGAGAAAGGAGAACAACGAGATTAGATTAGAAGTATGAGATGAGTGGAGACAAGACAGGGAGATGAAATGAGACAAGTACAACAAGAAAAGAAGCAAGTAAAGTATCAAGACTGGGGTGCGCAAGAAAACAAAACAGAGATAAAACACAACAGACAAGATGGGGTTATGGTAATATCAAGACTAGAGTACCTACTTACTACTCTGCACCTTATATACTACTTAGTATATATAGCCCGAGGATCAGGCCCGGGTTCCAGCAGCAGGTTGCGGTGCCAGGGCTTGGGATGAGACCCAGGGGCCATGCAGATGGGGCAAGGTTAAGACATGTCACGCGGCGTGGAGGTCTCACACTGGGAATGCAGAGACATGCGGTGGTGGTGCAGTGAGGAGGGAGTGGGAGCAGGGCATGGCGTGTGGAGGTCAGTGGCAATGATGCGCAATCATGATGCATGATGGGGGTCTCAGCACAGGGCAGTTGTAGGGGTGGGTCTGGGAGTGCTGGAGTCCTGGGGCTGGGGCTGAGTCCTGGGGGTCAATAGCAGGTTGTGACAGAGAGTGAGCAAGAGAAGAGAGCAAGCATGACTTTGAGCTAACTACACAATTGATTAAGTAAATAGGATAAGTGAACATTGCTATTGATTGGTCAGAGAATATTCTATCCTACTGACTGGCTTATATACTACATCTGTGGCTATGCTATGACTAATGCTATATATAGTAAGTGGCCCAGATATGCTAAGCAGTAATGACTATCAATATAACAAAAAGAAGTAGGAGTCTAATAACTATAAAGAAGTGACTGATATATAATGGAAGGGTGTAAGGCTTAGTAGCCAGTCAGTTAGATATGCTAGTGATGATGCTATACCTATAACTAAGACTGAAGTAGAGTTGAAGTTACCTAGTAATGGAGTTGTCCCCTTATAGGTAGGCTATAGCTTTTTTATGTTGGACTAAGTATGTACAGAGAGTATTTATACTGTGGTAAGTAATGTAAGCAAGAAAGGAAAGATGGTCACTAAAGG
>JABCKS010000831.1:0-11441 GCA_018851325.1 Termitomyces sp. DKA19 | reverse complement strand
CAAAATATTGTTATTCTGAAGGTAGAGGTGTCTCAACAAACTCCAGCCTAAGTGATTCACTCCCTGGGAATCACTGAGCCTTTGCCTATTAATTGCCTGTCTATTTGCTACTCTACTTGGGCTATTTATATCTCTGTCTACACTGCACAGACCACTTTCTACATGTGACTTTTGGTTTCAAACATTCCAGCACCTCTACCCTAAATAGTATTCCAATTCCTACTTTTGAATGTTTTGAATGCTTATTTGAATGCTTGTTTCATTGCCACAGGCTAGTTTCTTGTGCCTTTATTCTTCTTTTCCATTCTAAGGTTCTTCCTTCCCCATTTATCTCTTTCCCTTTTGTATTGCTTCCATTCATAGGTTCTCTTCCATTCATAGGTTCCATTCCATTTATATTCACCATTCCAATCTGGTTATTCTTAGATCAGATCTTATTTTGATCCAAATCTTGCCAGAATTGATGCCACTCCAGTGCTTTTGCCAGTCCCATGCTTTCCTCCCATTACAGTGATTGGACTATCATTGAGTGTATAGCCTAGTATAGTTCTTGTCCTATCCTGTTCTGTATTTCTTCTGGTATATTTCAAGGAGATAATGTTGCTGGAACTTACTCTACCAGGAGGCTTATGTAATAGATGGTTTGTTTTGACTTCTGGTGTTTTGTATGTTCCCAATGTTGTAATAACATTGTATCAGTATTCCATGGATATGAGCAGATACATGGACATGACTATACTAAGACAACTTCACCAATAGCATGTATAGAATTGTGGCAAATTTTTTGTGGCAGATTCTGCTCCATCTTGCTGCTGCAAAAAGGTGAGATGCAATGCAGATTGATGTCAAAACTGCATTCTTGTATGGTGTCCTTCCAGAAGATGAAATCCAGTATATGAAACAACCAGAAGGTTTTGAGGAGGAAGAAAAGGAGGACTGGGCTTAGATGTTGATGCAAGGGTTGTATAGGATGAAGCAGACAGGGTGTATATGGAATAGGATGGTGAATGAGTATGTGGAATCATGGAGATTCAAACATCTGGCATGCAAGTCTTGTATCTTCTATTGAACAACTGATCAGGGCACCATCATTGTAGCCTTACATGTCAACAACTTCCTCTCAATTGCTAGCAGCAAGGACAATGAGCATTTCAAGGATCAACTGTGGCAAGCCTGGATGATTTCTGATTTAGACTTACCTCATTTTGTTGTTGGTATTGCAGTAGAGTGGGATTGCTCCAACCACACTGTCAAATTATCCTAGACAGCCCTCATTAACAAAATCATATGTCAATTTGGTCAGACAGATGCTGGACCACTCTCCTTACCAATGGACCCTAATTCCAGACTTCATCAAATTGACAGGAGGAGCTTACCCTATGAGGAGTGTTGTATGCTAGAATGTACACCCTACTAACAGCTGGTTAGATGCCTACTCTATCTTGCAATTTCCACATGCCCCAGCATAGCATTTGGAGTTCAACAACTTACCTAGTATCTTGACTCTTATGCCACTCCATACTGAAACACCACTATATGCCTCATTAGGTATCTAAAGGGCACATGCAATCTGTGACTATACTTAGATGGCAAGGATTTGACCCTCACAGGCTTCACTGACTCTGACTAGGCCAGCTGTCTTGATACAAGATGGAGTGTGGGGGGGTATGCATATAGCCTAGGTGCTAGAGCAATCTCATGGGCAGTCAGAAAGCAAAGGACAGTCACAGCATCTTCATGCAAAGCAGAATACATGATGGGCCTTCAAGAGTGCACAGGAGTGTATCTGGCTCTAAGTGCTTCTCAGGGACATTGGGCATGACTTTACATCTCAACCAACTGTAATATTCTGTGACAATGATTTAGCAATCACATTATCCAAGGACTCTCTCCTACATGCCTAAGTAAAACATGTTGACATTAAGTACCACTTCTTCCACAAGTATGTCCAATCCAAAGAATCAACCCTTCCCCAAATTCCCTCAAAAAGGCACCACCCTTCACATTGTTCAGGCCTAGGCACCACTGCTCTTATATATATATTGGGCCCCATGTGGATAGTGCCCTTAGTCAATTATACCAGGGTGAGTAGCCCAGATTTACTATACTTACACACATCACATACTAACTGTACCAGTGTCATATTTACATTGATCTGTCTAAGTACAGTTCAATACAGCCAATTATGGCAGACTGATGTGTTATGTTTACATTAATCTGTCTAGTTCATTTATCTTAATTCCTCTACCCTGGATTCCAACAAACACAGCAATAGGGAACTTGGTAAAAAGGACATAATATATTGAATCCAAGTATTTGTTCTATCTATATTCCTGGAACAATGCATAATAGGAGGCTTTCCAGATCCTCCCAGAACATGAACCAGTCCTTGGGCAGATTTACATCTTGAGCATTTCGAAAGTGCATTGAATCGTTCTTCTCCCATTCCCCAGGCAGTCGATAATCAACTGGCTTTTCTCCATTGAACCTGGTTATTACCATTGTCATATCTGGCCTCTCTGAGGATCGAAGACTCCAACAATCCATCATCAAACCCCAAATACGATCATTCAGACCATGCTTCGACCAAGCAGGGTCATCCTGCTGAGGGCGTGTTGGAGTTTGTCCTTGCATAATCAATTTCCTGACATTTCCCATGGTCAATGTCTCAAAGAACGGAAGGTGTCCGGTAAATATCTAAACAAATAGAGTGTCAAATTGAATTCACAGTTGTGATCAATATTACCTCGTAGCAGATGCTGGCCCAGGCATATACATCACTTGCTTTGCTGTTGTATACTTTGTCGACTACATCTTCGGGCTCCAATAATTCTGGTGCTTGCCATCGAGTTGTTCCCCCCTTCGAGGCAATCGTGGACTGTGAAGTCCACTTGATGATCTGTGGATCACTCACACTTGAAAGACCAAAATCTCCCACGCAAGCTCGGCCAGAACCATCAACGAGGACGTTGAGCTTATACCAACCAAGGTCAATATAATTGCTTCTGATCGAAGAAGAATTAGCCTTACTCCTTTCAAATCTCCATGAACAATGTTATGGGAATGCAAGTACTCAACTCCAGCTGCTACGTCATCACACTGAAAACCTGTGGATAAGAGCTCACTATTGTCTATAACTTTAGTGATACATACAAGGAGAATCCGATTTGCATCAGGGTTATGAGTCAAGTATTCACCAAGGTCGCCGTTTTTAGCCCAACGCGAAACAAAGGATATTCGCGAACGAAATTTTGTTATACCATAGAAAGGAAGAATATTTGGATGGGAGAGTTGGCCCCAGACAATAGCCTCCCTTGCATATACCTTTGGGACAGATTCAGAACTCTCACTATCTTATGGTAATAGACACACCTTGGACATATGTTCCGTAAGCGAACGTTGATAAACTCTGATTACCTTACAGCATGTTTCTTCGCCTTGGAAGAGGACTTTGTAGACGTCAGCGTAACTACCCGAGGCGACTGGTTCATCCTCCAGGGCAGGTACAGGGCCGTCTAAGGAGAATCGGGTTGGATACAGATCGGTTGTTTCAGAGAGCCTACGCATAGCAGCAATCATCTGCGCACGACTTGGAAAATTCTCTGTATCCAAAAGCTACACAAACAAGAGTCAGCTCGTACCCTGATATCACTCATATGCGATCAAGTTCACCAATTGAAAGGCATCGAGGATTCTTTGAGCTTTGGCTCCACTGCAAGATAATAGACGCCTATAGTGTTCTTTATTTCTGAAAGTTTCGTTGAGTAATGCCGCGACTTTCAATCGCTTCTCCATTAACAGAAACTTTCGTTGTCCTTCTTCTTCCTTTTTTCTTATTTCCTCCTCCCTTCGTGCAAGCTGCTCCTCTCTTTGCTCCACTTCCGCTTTTCCTTTCTTGACTTCTTCCTGCTGCCTCCTGAGCTCTTCTCCCCATCGACTTATCTCTTCTTCCCTCCGTCCGATGTCCTCCTTTCCCCTGTCAACTTCCTCTTCCTTTTTCATCATTTCTTTCGCCAGCTGCATCATCTCCTCCTCTTTGCGCTTAACTTCTCCTTCCCTCGCTGTCATCTCTTCCTCCGCCGCCTTCACTATTTTCTCCCATCGCTTCATCTCCATTCGCCTTATTTCCGCAACTCTCTTTTCTGAAAATGCCTCAGAATCCTCATTTTGGCGAGCCTCCCTCTCTGGACTCAAGGGACTACTTGGATTAGAGGATGATGTGGACCTCGATGATCTCGCGCCAATACCCGCTAACCAAGGTGGAATATACCACGGCGTCCGCTGTTGCTCGGATTCCGACCTTGACTTAACACGAGGTGAAGGAGCGTACCACGACTTCCCACCATCTGAAGTAGGTAGACCGACAATTGCTATTCCTTCAGAAGGACGCGAGTGCAGCTCTGCAGGAGAGGCATGTATTGGCTCTGTGATCTGAATTCAGCAACGTCTCTTCAAGTTGAGCGACGTCTGTGAATATGAGCTTACCCTCCGAATAGTTCTCACTGTATGATGGCTCACGGGTCAGAGAAGGTGAGCTTTCCGTAGGTGTGTCCACAAAATTTCTTATGTCGTAGCGACCTTGAGGAGAGAGAAGTTGCGTGCCTTCTGGATGAGAGGTTCTTGGATATGGGGAACCTTGACGCTGAATCGCTCGAGCTTTCTCCTGCTTCTCGCCCTGTCGTTCTTTTCCCGCACGCTCCCCCTCCGAAAGCCGCTTCTCCAGCTTGCTTGCTCTTTCCTGTCCCTCTAGACTTTCGTTCTTCACTGTTTCTTTGCGTATCGGTTCCTTATCCTGATCCGTCTTTTCCAGTTGCTTTTCCTCTTGTGGCCCTTGATGTTCCAAAATTTCAGGCAGATCTGGTAGCGGCTTGGGCGACTGCGTGGCAGACAAATCGAGGGATAGTGACGGCGTATGAGAAGCGAGCATCATCACACGCTAGAGCTAGAAGGTGCTTGAGTAGATGAGACCCGAACTGAAATTTTCAAATTTGAGAAAGGGTCGATAGGCAACAGTTCAGCTGGCAGGGAGATACCGTCCGCACAGGAGATCGAATTCAGTTTCCCAAGGACGTCACCAGGCGCCCGTGAGTCATGATGGTACTTGAAACATATCAGACAAGTTCATCTTAAAGTGGGAATACCGAGAATACGCCGGTTTTAAAACCATAGATGCTCAAGCGAGGCCAGGGCATAAGTCAGATACGAAGCATGACCGTCCGCTCTTCAAGTTGATCTTAGTATGAAATCTTATCTCTATTACACAACTTATACAAATACATCAACACAATCAACACAACCATTGCCACTGTACATCTGGCCGATCGGTCCGCCTCTTCAGTATTGTAGCTTGCCGGCCGTTAGACGCAGCACCTTATCGATTCCGGATGAGGTCACTCGTGCGCGTGAATCCGGGGAAATCCGGCCTTTGCAGTGAGGCCTGAGGCAGACTGAGGCCAGCCATTACTTTGACCATCCGCATTGCGCCTACTGGCATTACACAGCTTATGAGGACTAATTACAGTTTCAGCCAGTGTACTATTTTGTGAGTTTTCTGCGTCATTCTTGTACGCAGCTTCGCTGATTATTCACAATTCCGTGGTATCGGCGCTGCAGCAATACGTGTATAGTCTCACATCGGAAGATCTACAATCGTCATTTGAACTTCCTCGAAATCTGTGTCCACATCGCTGCTTTGCCCACACATACTATCTTTCTCGCGTTGTCAACTGACGATAACTCTCGTAGTCTTTAGATGAGCAGGTGGGGCGGATTTGCTTTTATAAAGTTGGGCTTAGTGAGTATACATCTTCTATCGAAGAGTAGGTATCGTTATTGTTTCGTTTTCTTACTTGTTCAATTGATCCGGCTGCCCTTCTTCAGCCTTGATGAACCTTGGGATGATCTTACGTCTCCATGTGGTCTTTTCATCCGCGTTGGAAGGATGTGTCCCCGCCGTTTCCCAGCTGTGCTGGTGACCATGTATCTCCCTCTGCGGTTTCATTGATCCTCCCGTTTCCATGTGTACGTATATCTACTTGTACACCTCTCTGCTCCGTCTGCTTTCTCTTTGTCTGGAGCGTTTGCCGATACACCATGTCTCCTATTTTGAGCCTTTCGCTTAGAACAATCGCATCAAACCACTCCAAGCGAAAAATTTCAACAGCACGCTATGCCCTTCTGATCACACGGACACTACTCCTGCCTTTGTCTTTCCAATTACATGAATCGCTTGTATACGTATACATGCACCCTTTGTATCTGGCGGCTGTACCCTATTACGAGCAATTACTCGGTAGCCTTCGAGCGGACAGGAGATCAATGCACACGGTATATCCGTCGCGTGGTCGAAGTATTCCCAGGGCACGCATGGGGCTTCCTGGGTCGGAAGAAGCGCGTGGAAAGGGATGACATGCCAAGACAGGGTAGCCACAGTTGAATGTGCTGCGAGAAGTCTGAATGACATACGTTCATTTGTAAGCCGTTACATGGCTCATGGAAGGTTCAAGGATCGTGAAACTAATATATAATGTATTCTTGAAGCTTCATTCTCCACCCCACAGTATATTTTACTTTCCTTTTGATTCCAGACTTGAAGCTTGTAATCCCCTCGAGTCTCAAACTATAAACTTGGAATGTATAATGATCTCGGGCCGGCCATACAATGTAGGCAACATCAGAGAATTTATCTACATATTAAACATGCTTATAGTGTGAAATTTCTGTTTTCGTCGCTTTTTTTGTCTTTCTTGTCATCGTTATTGACATAGATGACTATATATATAGGGCCTCATCCATGCTCGGACATTGACAATACGTTCAATAGGTTGCGACAGATTCTTCTGCGGTGTCGCAGCGAATTTTGATACCTTTTGACATCCCTCCTGTCCCTTCTCTCTCACCCCCTCTTCTTCTCCCACCCTTCGAGGTCCGAGCACTCACGCAAATGCTAGAACAATGAGAACGCGAATTCTCCGTGAGATTTCGGAACCGATCTCGCAGTGGGAGTCGGAAATACTTAGCTTTCGTTCATCATTTTCATTCTTAACGTGATCAATGTAATGAAACTGTGTTACAGTGTTCATGAAAGTATTGAGTATCCGTGGTCATGAGCTTCCACCTGTGCCGCATACCTGCCACTTGTTGCTATGGAGGTCATTGTAATCATAGGAACGAAAAATATACTAACAATTGGCTCGTCTCTACAATGCTACCATCCAGAGCGCTTACGCTTGCGAATTCTGTAAGGCTTCACTCGCATTCACAATGATACCTCTCCAATATTATGACCCGATCGATTACTCGGCGCTACCCACCACGACACGCATAGATGACAATCACTAATCGTTCCAGAGCAATCTGTGATCATCATTTAATCGCCATAGGCCATCCCGGTAGCGCCTTCCTCGAAACTGTCACGCCAATAGGGATCGAGCCTGTGGAAGTTGATGTGTACATATGTGAGGTAGCTCTTGTATTTCAATGGACACCAGGATGAAGTGTTTGTTTTCCCCTTAGTTGAAGTTTTTTCGGTGTTATGACGCCGACTAAACTCGATTTTGCTACGCACAAGAGCTCACGTACCTTTTTGTCCTTTCTCATCCACGTCATACAGCGTAAGCATCCCGTGAGATTCAGCAGTAGAATGGCATAGATATACTGGTATGAGACTATCCAAACGCTATACTGACAGGCAGAATTTCAACTGGTTGATTTATCACAATATGACTTGACCGTACTACTGACAGGGATATAAATGATCAAGGATAATGGATGGATGCTCTGTCGACATATGTCAAATCTGCTGAATGCTCATCTTACACTAGGTAGCTGTCAATAATCAATGTGGACTGGCGACGAACGATGCAACAAGACAGTATTTTCAAACTCATTAGAATGTTTTCTATCTCTCGAAAGCCCCTGGCACAATGCGTGACAGAAGGTCTCCCAGTCTGTCCCAAAATGATGACAACTCTTTCGTCAAATTTTTGTCGTGCTGGCCAATCCGAAAACGCATAGTGACCCTTTCTTCCCAGCCGCCGGGGAGTCGAGAGTCGATCATCTTCTCCTTGTCAAGCCTCGTGATGATGGCGCTCATATGTGGGCGTATCGATGGATCAAAGTTCCGGCAATCTTCCATCAGGTTCCAAATACGGTCATTTAGACCGTGCACGGACCAAGCAGGGTCATCTCCTGGAGGACGTGTTGGCATCCGGCCCTCTATGAGTTTTGCTGCCACTGCCACTGGATACTTGATTTCAAAGAATGGCAACCGGTCAGTAAAGACCTGATTTGTGAAAATTTGAACTGTTCTAAATTTTTGAGAAAAGTCACCTCGTAACAAATGCCTGCCCAGGCGAAAACATCACTGTTTATGCTGTTGTGGATTTTTTCGTCGCTTGGCTGGAGTAATTCTGGTGCTTGCCATCGCGTAGTCCCTCCCGTAGATGCCTCAGTCGACTGAGTAGTCCACTTGATAATCTGGGAATCAGTCACGCTTGAAAGGCCAAAATCGCCTAAGCAAGCTCTGCCTGAGCTGTCAATGAGGACGCTTGTCTGAGAAACCTCGGTTAATGAAATGTCTCCCTTCAAGAGAATGATAGCCCGACTCCTTTTAAATCGCCATGTACGATATTATTCTTGTGTAGATATTCTACCCCGGTGGCCGTGTCGGAAATCTGGGAAGGGATCGGGGTTGTTCCTTGAGTAGATAGAATGTTCAGATACGTACAAGAAGTATCCGGTTTACTTTGGGGTTGCGTTTTAGATATTCATTGAGATTGCCGTTTTTCGCCCAAGGTGAAACAAAGCATAAACGTGTTCCAAGTTTTGATATACCATGGAAAGGGAGGATGTTCAAATGCGACAGCTGGCCCCAAGGTAATAGCCTCGCGTGCATACATCTTGATTATCTGATGTCAGTACTAATAGCCACCACTATTCAGTCATTAGAAACAACCTTGTTCACATGTTCATCTTGTCGCTGATACACTCTGATCGCCTTGACACATACGAAGCCCAGATCGTTAGCGTCGACTTTATAGATATCGGCAAAACCTCCTGAGGTTTTTAAGTTATTTTCTGTCATATCTGGCAAGTCCTTCAGGAAGAAGCGCGATGGATAGAGTTCCATTCTCTCTGAAAGTCTCCGCATAGCGGCAATCAGTTGGACACGATCCTCAAGTAGAAACATCCTTGTATCCAACAGCTTGACAGTCTGACTCAGTAAACTATACTATATCAACGGTATGTGGGCTCACTAGTTGAAAAGCGTCAAGGACTTCCTGAGCATCTGCCATAGAGCAGGATAATAGCTGCTTGTAATACTCCTGCTCCTTGAGGATGATGATGAGTAATGTCTTCAGTTGGTCAGCCTGGAGTTTTGATTTTCTCATCTCCTTTAGTCTCTCAACAACTTGGCATGCCTTGGGGCGTTTGCCGGGGGTTTCCTGGAAGAATCCAGTAGAAGCTGCCAGGTAGATCCGTCAAGTCCGTTATCATCTGGCTTGAAAGGATTTGACCATGGTGACCATTCCCGTTCCAGATATTCTGGCTTTGTAAGAATCTACGATTGAAACTCGTGAGAGATTGATCAGTAGCTCATAGGGAGAGACGAACTTCATAGGCCGTCGAAAATGCGTACACGTCACCAGCCTCCGTCCTACAGGGATATGGGGGGCCGGAAACATTCAATTCTGGAGCGAGAAAGTGTGCCGCTCTTGTACCAACAGGATGAACGGGCCTGAGGCCAAAATCAACCAATCGTGCTCGAGGTGGGTCGGTACTGGTGATAAGAATGTTTTCTCCATGTATTCTGCCATGGACGACTGCGTTCTCGTGAAGGTAGGACATTCCAAGAGCAACGTCGAGAATCTAAGCACAAAATGCAATCAATACATCAATACAATGACAAGAGAAAAGGGTAGATACGGACAAAGGATTGTCAATCTGCAATTGGATTTGCTTTGAGGAAGTTTATAACATTGCTGTTTTGCACAAATAGAGAGACGAGTCCCACTCCATCGTACGGTCCAAGAGAGTCATATCGAGGGATTGTGCACATACCGTACACTGGCAATACATTATCGTGACGAAGTTGAGTCCAGATCAGTATATGTTGCTGGAATACCTTATCAAAAACGCTACGTAAGAGAAAAGACGAAGCGGTATAAACTGTTGACGCACTGATGATTCCAAGCGCGACTCGGATATCTGTACACTAACAGCTTTTGCATTATGGGTACCTCTAACAGCCTTATTCCATGCAAGCAGTGCGTTACGGTGGAGAACACCATCCAATAACAAATTCTTGGGGTACAATTGGTAGGTTCGTCCTAGTCTAAGAAGAACTATCTCAAGGATAGTCTTGAATTGCTCATCGACCCACTCGACAACTAACTACTAAAGCGCCATATGACATAAGAGATTCAAGTTTTCTGGTCAACTTGCAAATGGCACTCACCATTTGTATCATATCAATCATCCCTTGCGCAATCTGGGCGCCACAACAGAGGACTTGTTCATAGTAACAGAGCCTGTTTTGCGACATTCGCAAAAAGAAACTATGCTAGCAATAAAGGTACGAGTCTACTGTATCCGCTGATGGCGTACTTGGCTTCATTGATATGTAGTTTCTGGTAGCATCGATAATGAAGTTATCCAAAGCACGACCAGAATCATTTAGAGGTGGTCGTCCCGGAACGACTGTTGTGGATCATTTGCTACTACTCTGAAACCAATGCGAGAGTATGGCGCTGTGCGTACCGTGATGTACTTCATGCCGAGTACCAGATTCTGTATTATGCTCTTGCGCTGTGGCCATGACACTACCAAGGATTAGATTCACAGGAATTATTCTATACGAGCCCTGTGGACCAATCAGGATTAGGGTCAAAGCCTCGAGGCCTCTCGGGCAAACACATGTTATATACACCCAAAGCTATAGCCAGTAGCGTGAGTATGGCACAACTCACGCGTCAACAACAAAACGGAAAGATACAGATGTAAGCTCCCAGAGGACGGCTTCTTAGTGGTTTACTTTGAAGGTTCGTACCCATGTCATTTGGAATCATATGATATAAATAAGGTTCATGGAGAAATGGAGCCAGTGTGTAGACCTATAGAAGGGTGTCTTTCAACCCGAAGATCCAAGGGCGCTCTTGGCGGGAGTTGTACTTGGCCTGTGTCAGTCCTTCAGACCTAAGGCATGAGGCATAAGGCATGAGGCATAAGGCATGAGGCATAAGGCATGAGGCATGAGATAGGCCGCGGATTGTCAGCAGGACTAGCTGCAAAATGGCTAGCGATATGAAAAGTCTTCTAAGATCCGAGTGCATTGGCAGATATCCGTGTTCGAACTTACGAGACTTTTGAATCTTCGAACTATCATCTGCCATTCTAGAATAGATCGAGGCCTTTCTTCATGGATTTTGGTCCCTTGGAAA
>JABCKS010000828.1:0-11467 GCA_018851325.1 Termitomyces sp. DKA19 | reverse complement strand
CTTTTTACTCCACTATATACAGCTCTTGTTCTTTGGGACAATTACTGACTTGCCCTTACTCACATCCTACTACCAGCTACTCTATCTGGTTGCCATTGCACTCTAGGTTCTTTCTTCTAGTTTTCTACACAGCAACTAGGCAGCATAGGAGCATATCAGAGCTCACCTTCAAGAGCAAGAATCTACTAGTTGGTTAGTCAATGACTAGAAGGGGAACATATAAATGTTCTGGGCTTAATCCAGGTACTAGGCAATGTCCTGGAGTTGATATGACAAGGGCAGAGGTGGTTGAAGTCCAGAGAAGTGTTCTGCAGACTGAGACAACTATGCTGGGAGATTGAGAAAGATAAGAAGAAAAATAGATTGAGTAAGAATAAAGATAGAGAGTAGAGAAGCAAGAAGTAGATAAAAGTATGTAATATTAAGACTACTGACTGACTATGGAGTTCCAGAGTTATATACTTGAGGTCTCTAGGGAAAGTCATAGATGATAGGGGGTTCTTGGGTAGGTGGTGCCTCTCTAAGACTTAGCTTCTATTATAGTAGGGCCTGGGTATGGTCCAATGCAGGCCCCAAGGGTGAATCCATAGAGCAGAGTGTTTCAAGGCTGGGGCAGGCCCCAAGAGCATATTGGAACCTGGGGAGCTGTCTTGCTGGTGATCTAGTAATATATAAGGTATGTTTCAAGGAAGCTGGCAGAGTCAGGGCTCAGGAATACATGGGCCAGTAATCCAATAATATGTAGGTTATGGGCAAAGAGCAGAGGGCTCTAAAGGTCAGGCAGGGTGGTCTGGGGGTTGACAGAAATGGTAGGATGAAATTGGTGGGATCCTGACAAGTCCTTGCTTTGGTTACAGTATGAACTAATAATTGTCTATGAACTTTCATCCTTTTTTATAGAGTTCATACTAAATATTTTAAAAAGGTTAGTACTGTTATCCCTTTCTAACTGAATTTTAATCAATAACCCAACTATAGCAGAATCACTATCATACTCTAAGGCAAGGGAACTGAGCCTCAAATTTAGTACAACATTTCTATATATATATGCTGTACTATTCAAGCTAAGTAAGTTTAGCTGACTACTGAGCTGTGGACTGGGATTATAAGTACTAGTATTTTGAACAACATCAATCAGCTATATATCTATGTTTTTATTAGTAGTGTCAAGGTTTTTTGTAGTTAAGTAAGTAGTAACTATTCTAATAAGTTTTCAAAGTTTTTATATATAAGATAAGAAAATTTTTTAAATTTTGTTACTAAGTTAGAGAAGTCTTGGTTGATCAGACTAAGAATAACTAGAGTAAAGCAATTAAGAAAGCAAGAGTTTTAGTGAATAGAATAACTTATTTAGTCAAAAATATGATGTAAATATAGATAATAGTTAAGTCACATAAAGAAAATAATATGGAGTTTACTCAAGAGACTATGATAAGTGCTCAAACTCCTGTAGCAGCTAGAGTGTACAAAGGACTCTTTATATACTATAGCTATAGATTAAAGTAAATCAGAAAATAAGTCAATTGCTATAAGAATAAACTGAAAATTATAAGTAGAGTAATGAGAGATAAGTAATATAAGATACTTTTAATATATTATACTAGTTAAAATGAGGCCCTACAGTAGTAGAATATTTAATGAGTGGAATTGAGTTAGTTATAACAATGAGGAGAGCTGTCTCAAGTCAATAGAGATAAGAGACAGATTATGATTCTGTCATATAGAATCAAACCAATAACCTTAAGAAAACTGGAACTAACAGAGCTTGAACCTGCATTGTATATTACTATTACATCATAGTCCTATATTACTACTCTGCCTTTTGATGTTATTAGTATTATTTTAGCTCTAGTCAATAGAGACTTAGGTCTAACTCTAGGACTTTAATTAAGGCATATTGACATGCTCTTACATTTTCCCTTCTAGATTTGTTTTAATAAGTCTCAAGATCTAAATATGTTCTCTTTATAACTTATTCTGATTATAGACTCTGTATCTAGTATTTTATAACTTATAAGTTATAGAGTGAAGGCTGCCTTATGTTAGCAAATTATTCTAGATTATGGTATAGGCTTGGTTATAAACATATAAGGCTAGCACAGTCACTATAGTTTCACCAAATATAACACTTCTAGAAGATTAAATCAATGACTTTAGAAAGATTGGAACTAATAGAGCTTGAACTTGCATTATATATCACTATTATACTATAGTGCCATATTACTGCTTTGTCTTTTAATGTCATTAGTATCATTCTAGCTCTAGTCAATAGGGGTTTAGGTCTAACCCTGGAGCTTTAACTAAGGCATATTAGTATGCCTTTACAATGACTTTCTCTTTTATATTGAAGTTAATAGCTTAAACTTTACTACTAAAGCTATTTTATTTTAACAGTTAAAGAAAGATAATAAGTAGCATCTTGTAGTTTTCTACTACAAGAGTCTCAATATAGTTGAACAGAATTATAAGATTTATAATAAGAAAATGCTTACTATTGTTTGATTTTTTAAAAAATAGCAACATTTTTTTGAAAGTATATAGTATAAGTTTGAAGTCTAAACAGACTACAAAAACTTTAAGTACTTCTGCTCAGCAAAGAAAATTAATTAATATTAGATTTAATAGTCCTTGTTATTAGCCAACTTTAATTTCTTACTATATTATAAGTTTAGACAAGACATAAATAAACTAAATGTACTGTTTAAAAGAGCTGATTATAGCATAAAAGTAGATGATAATGATAATATCATACTTCTTAAACTAAAACTCTTTATCATTTATGCTTTTGAAGAGATTGTAGTTTGAAAGAATAAGGTAAATATTCTTAAAAACATTCAATTAAGGAATTACTAGGGTGCTTAGAAAAATGTTATAGTATAAGTAGTATAGGCTCTTTAGACTCAATATACTGAAATTAATATATACTTAGAAGTGAAATTTATCAAATGGACTATTGACTTTTTAGAAATATATCTATATATCTAACATTCTAAAACTTTAGTAGTATATTATGAAGCAGCATCATGATTCTTAGGTAGTAAGATATTTTAGTAGATAAAAGATATTAAAGCTGGTATTTTAAAACTATTGATGGTCTTAAATATCCCAATATATTGGCACTTTACACTAATATCTATAACCTATTTTTATATAAAACCTTATTATTAAGTATCTATAAACTAATATTATCCTTTTTTAATTTCTGCTAGTTATTAAAACATAGTTTCTGTAAATTTCATTATTAAACTTTCAGATACCTATAAGTATAATATAGTTATAGTGATAGTAGGTCTTCATAGAAAGTGTACTTATTTTATCTTTACTTATATCATTTACTCTGTTTTAGAAGGCCCTAGTCTGTATTAGAAGAATGTCTAGAATCTTTATAGTCTTTCAAATAAATATGTTTTGAATAAAAATCTTTAGTTTGTAGCAGAATTTATTTGTAAGTTATATTAGTTATTAGAGATAAAGCTCTATATAACTAAAATCTACTACTTAGTCAGATAGACAGACTGAGTATATAAATCAGGAACTTAAATAGTATCTATAATTATTTTGTACTGAGAAATAGGATAATTGGGATAAACTTTTGCTAAATGCTGAATTCTAATATAATAACCATGTTCATTTTTTTATATAGGTAACTCTATTTTTTCTTAACACTGGTCAATATTTATACATAAATTTTAAGCTCTAAGTACAACTTTTTGAAAATAATTTAGTGAATAAGTTTGTAAATAAAATAAAAAAAGTGTAAAAGAAAGCAAAGGCAGTATTAATAAAGACAAAGGAGGATATATGATAGTATTACAATTGACAATAGACATCAGCTTCTATATACAAGCCTGAAAATCATATCTACTTAAACAGCTCTAATATTAAAATAATATAACTATTACAAAAGCTATCTTACCATTATTTGAGGCTTTTTAAAGTGGAAAGATAGGTAAGGCCATTAGTCTATTAGCTAAAGCTTTCTGCCAATCCATATTAACTATACTTAGTTTTTAATATAGTTAAACTATTTCCAGTCTTAAAGAATTCTATTCTTAATTGACATTTATAACTATTACCATTATTAATACTAGTCAATAATAAGAAAGAGTATGAAGTGAAAAAAATACTAGACAATAGAGTATTCTATAGAAATTTACAATTCAAAGTAAAGTGAAAGAAATATAGTATTAATGATATTTCTCAATAATTATAAGCAAATATATATATACTAGCTCTGATTTAGAACTTCTACTACAAATACTTCAATACTTTAAAGCATCTATTTCATTTTTATAGCAAATTAAGCAATCTATAACTTCTTTTATCTAAATGCATTAAGATATTGCATTCTAAAAAGGAGTCAATGTTAGAAGATTTCTTAAATTTTTCTATTTCTTCATATTCTATTCCTTACAGATTACTTTCACTATAATTTTTATTAATACTTCTACTTTTAACCTATTTATAGGTTCTACTTTCAGTTCTCTAACTATAATAGTTTCTTAATTAAAATTTAAATAGTATTAACCTTCTATATAATTGCTAATAATCAAGTAGGCATTTTTTTAACTTGGTTAAAGAAGTATTTTCAAAATTATTCTTTTTAGATCTTTCTCTGCTACATGTATAACTATATTTGTAGATATATTTATTACTAAATATATTTTTTTAAATTTCTTTCTACCAATTATATAATTAAGCTACAGCTTTTGGAGGTTGCCCTTATAGGAAGTCAACAGTAAAATAATGTATTAGAAATTAATATGTTATAAACATAGTTAATAATTATATGAACAAACTTTGATCTATTCTATAAAAACTAAAAGATAAAAAATTTGATAAATTAAAAGTATAGATCTTAGCTTAAAAAACCAAAACAGAAAAGAAATTTAAACTATTGTAGACTAGTAAAAATGGTAAATTCAATAGTAAAAAGTAAAAAGTATAGTATAAGTTAAAAGGGATCATACTTGAATTTAACACCCTATATACTTTTACTTATATAAGACAAGTAGAATGTTATCATATATTAATAAGCAAAGTTAAATCTATGTAAATTACTACAAAATATTCATTATTCTTATAAGATAAATTCTATTTAACTATTATATACCTTTATAAAAAAACTAAAATATCTGTAATTAATAAGATAATGCCAAACAAATTATAGTTTGACAAGAAACCAAAATATTCCTATAACTAAAGAAGAAGTTACAGAATATTTATGCTGATTCTTCATAAATATAACCTAAAAGTTTATAAATAATCATTGTTACTAATTTCCAAGTTGAACAATTTTCTTTTATCAATTAGTATGAACTTCTTCCATAATTACAAAGGTCATTTAAAGCCAACTTTCATTTATAACACAAATAAAATAAAATATCTAATAGTTATATATAATCTCCAGTAAAATACTTACAGTTAAATTAAGTATTAGACCTATATTCTAGAATGTAAACCTAAAAAGGTGTGATATTAGCAAATAGAGGACCCAAATCATAGACTAACATATATCATTGGAGCCAATAATCTTTACTAAAATAGGTTGAAGTATATCTGCTCTTTGGAAAAAAGATATTAGAAATTTCATATAAAGTAGTGTAATAAGTTTAATATAACACTAGTATCAAAGAAAAGTATCAGAAGTCCACTGTCTAAAAATCTTAACTATGTCAAGCAGAATGTCTGCTAAGAGTAAATAAGTTATTCTATCTATTTTGAAATAATGTCTAATAATAATTAGAAAGTTATTAAATTTTAAACATATATTTATTTATACAAGAAATATATGTTGAGTGAGAGTTAAGAATGATCTAGAGCCATTACAAAAGATAACAATATATTATAATAATGTGGAAAAATTCATTAAGTGATGCAATACCAAAGCATTTATTAGATTGATGTGTTTTTGCCTAGTAAGAATGATATCCTCACCTTTATAGCTCTTTATCTTTATGTTTGGAAGGTAGAGAGTATAAGAACCTGTAGATATAGCCAGAGGAAAGATGTTACTTCAAATAGTATATAAAGAAGTGTTTAAATTCATAATAAAAACAAGTATAAGTTTTCTTAGATAAATCTGTATCTAAAAATAAGCCAATATGATGAACCAGACATAGTAGTCCAATAGCAATGACTAGTCAATACATTTTTCAAGATATAAGAGTATGTCTTTTATAATAGGTGGTTGTTTTAAGTAATAAAATAATAGTAGTCAATAATTTCTAATACTTTTAATTATATATCCCAGCTATATTCCTCCATAATAGATGTAACCATTTTTGATATGCTAAGCTTGAATAGTGTTACATTTTACTAAAACTATTTTACTTGCAATATAACTAAAAAAAGATGTAATAAACTTATATAGTAATGCTTGGAAACTAATAAGCTCTTATTAAGACTTATAATGTTCATAAAATAATAATCCAGAAACTGTTTTATAGCTCTAGTATATTTCTTCTAAGTAGATAATTTTCAAGTATTTTAAATAGCTAAAGTAACTTTTTTAGTTTAGTACAATTCTATAGGGGTGAACTATATATCCAATATAATGGCATTTCCTAATACCTTGTAAAGGGGGCATGATATATATTGTAAGATTAGAGATAAATTTAGAATGTAAAAAGTTTGAGATGAATTGAATTGCAAATGAGTTAATAGTGTTTTTTATGTAGATATTCAATAAACATAATTGTAGCTAATATACTATATAGAACAATGTGCAAAGAAATAAGATTCAATATGATGAATGATGTAACTATATACAACAAGAACATTATAAGAATATAATATAATTATTATACTAATTAACTGATGTATATTAATTATCTTATATTAACAATGAACTAATATGTATTGACAATAATTTACATAAAAGTAAGATAATATGCAGTAAAAAGAGCTTGATGACTATATAAGAGATAAATTAAAGTATGAGACATTTGATGAGATGAAGAATTTTAAATAGATAAGTATCATTAATAAATATGGGTATAGTAATTTTTGAGATGAAAAAATGCCTCTTGATGGTATATCTGTAAAATTTATAGTAGTACTAATCTATAATGTTATAATCCAAAGTAAATTTATTTGAAAGTTTAATACTATATTTTGCAGAATAAAATATAAAGCAGAATTTTATAATTAACTATTCTATAATACATTTATATATTTTACATTATTAAAACAAATAACAATGTGATAGTTTTGAAATTTTGTTGCAATAAGAGTCCAGACTGCTAGATTAATTGCCACTATTTTCATCCAACTAATATGATGTTCAATAGATATTTATTTTAGCAATAACTTTAAAACCAGCCACTTCTTATTAAGATAGAAACTTATCCTCTATCAAGTAGAGGCATCAATATATACTGTGATATCAAGTAGAATAAGAGATTTAAAAATGTGTAAGGAATATAAAGATCATAAGATGTTCTTTCATCATTTAATATTCTCTATAATTGCAAGTGTAAGTCTATATTTGATTTAAAAAGCCAAATTACTGCTAAAGTCTTAGTAAAATTTGTATAAGCTAGACAGATGAAATTGCCTTGAAGAAACTACCAAAGTGATGTGATTTAAAGTATTAATAATCAATTCTGTCATTTACAAGTTAACAAATAAACTAAGTATCCAATCTAAAAGTTTATCCAGATACTTTTTCTGTTTTAACAAGGGAAAAGAGATAGTTTTGTTCTATAATAACTAATAAAAGTCAATGTATATAAATGAAAAAGAGGAAAAAAACAAATTTTTCCAGAGCTTAAGGCCATCCCAATTTTTTTTGGCAATATCCTATATAAAATTTTTTGAATAGCAGTAGAATATCAAACTATTATTATGCAAATACAGATATTAAAAGAAAATGAAATTGTCAACCTACTTTAGAAATGCCTCAATACCTTTAGTTAAGTATATGTATATAATGGTGTTGGCCACTAATCCAAATATATCTAAAATAGAGAAAATTTCAAAGTTTAGCCTATAGTCAAAGGTTATCTTATTATTAAAACAAAAAACTATGAACTGACAATTAGTCAGTTTAGTAAGTATAATGCAAAATGCTGATTCAACATCAAAGACTGCCACTTGAGTGCCTAGAGAAGTATCTGCAACTAAGATCTAGTAGATAAAAAAAGTACTTCAATTACATTAAAAATACTTAATGTCAATTTATGAATTTACTAATGAAATAAGTGGGTTATTCTGAGAAAAAGAGTGGTTAACTATAATCTATATCTTTTCTAGCATTTGCTCATTTATATTTAAGGAAGCAATATAATAGGACTCAAAAAGAGTTTCAGCAAGACTGGGAGAAAATTCCTGAGTAAGCATTCTTTCTAATATTTTTCAATAACAAATTGATGGTATAAGATATTGTAGTAGTTATTAGATGGACTAAAGGTAGAATCTATAAAAAAATATTTGAGACCTAAAGAAAAACTGGATTAAAGGCCATGAATAATATGAGAGAAATAATTAAGGGTATTAATGTTATATAAAGCAAAAATCTATGAATCAATAATGAGGAAAGTAGTAATTGAACAATACTTATTGTACAATGCAGTTTTGAGCAGCATAGTGTCTGTCTCTACATAAGAAACAGGCATAATAGTATAAATAGTTAATTATAGAGTAGGAATTGAGTCTATTGAAACTGAAGCAGTATATATTACCTTCAACGTTAGTAAAATGTCTATTAGATTTTTATAAAATGTACTTAGGCTTATTATAGGAGGAAAAGCAGTAGTTATAGTCTCTATAGACTATATAGCAAAGTGGTTTTATGTTCTGCCTATTATCAGAGTAAAAGTAACATCTGACTTCATAGAAAATTGTGAAAGTCTTATAACCTTGAGTTAACAATATTTTCTAGTTTTAAAAAGGCTAAGTTAATGAAATATAGAGTAAGGGATCATTGTAAAAGATAATAGAAAGTGTAATGTAGAAGATGCTGTATCACTAAAGAGTAGATCAGACTATAGACCTATAGATCAATGTATACAGTCCTATATATACTGGTTAAATTTCTTTTCAAAAATAAGCTTGTATCAAACATCAACTTGTAGGTTTCCTTATGTCTGTAGGTATATATGTCATATAAAGATACTATAAGCTAAATAAATGAAAAAGTTTTTTTTAAAATCCTAATAGCAGTATAAGCACTTATACTGGATCTAGAAATAGTTAGCAATTGCATAAGCAATGGAATTCACCTAATGAATCCCTCTGGACCTGCTTTAAAACAGTACTAGATCACTTATACTAGTGTAGAGGAGGCCTGTATAAACTTAAATGCTATAAACAGACATTCCTTTATCTGATCAAATTTTACATTGGATATTTGAAGCTTGCTTAAAAATATAAGAGACAAAGAGGAATTACTCTGCTAATTTAATGTAGTCAAAGCTCTGTAGTAGGTAGCCATTGTAAGCAAGTCTAGAGGAACATATATTGTCCAGTTTGCATTGAAAACTTGTTGTACTTAAAGAAGAATAGATATAACATTTAGATCTAGTTTAATTATAAGGGCTGAAAAGACAGCTAGTAAGGGCTACAAAAAAGATGAGCTAATAAAAGTCATGATTAAAGCTACAGTAGGGGGGTACTGAGTAGGATAGATGGTAGGTACTATAGTGTCTATATTGAAAGCTTTAGAAGTAATATAACTGGAGGCAGATACTGCAAGGCTTATAATAGGAGATTCTAACTAGTGAAGTTACTATTATCTTATATATTACATATATACCATATACTGAGTTATATTTAGACATTAACAGGTGCCTTTGATATACCTCCATAGATTATGTAAGGATAATATCTTGTATTTACAACATATCTAGTCTAATCCAATATTTTGGTCTAATTTAGCTATTGTATAAAACATGCAAGATTATTCTATCTATAACTAACAACTATATATTTTTGAATCTTCTACTATTAGCTTTAGACTCTAAACTCTTATTACTATTCTAGACAACCCTCATCAAACTTCTGAACTTTATATCTGCTACATTAACATTTTGTTCTCATGGCTGACTCAAAAAAGCAACTATCTGGTTTTTCAAAGCCACTATTTAGCTTCAATCCTAATGAGATGCTTTCAGCATTAAAATACTAGCCCCCACTAAAATGAGATGACAATGGCACTTGCAATATAAACAAGAGCTTTAGAATGCCTGGAAGGCTATCTATTTCATAGATAAAGTTGATTTTAAATCCTAGTACTAGACCAGAGAATAAATCAGTATCATTAATAGCAGTAACAAATTTACCATTACTAGTATATCTAATTTTGTCTAATAACTTGAGGTAGACAGTAGAAAATATAGGTGATTTTGTCCAATATGTAAATATTATATAGGGTAGTATATTAGTATATAGTACCCTATTCAGGCTAATACAGTCTAAGTAAGGAGCTGAGAGAGAATAGAAGACACTATCTAAGTAGATGGTGTAATGCCAGAAAGTAAGTCTAGCTATAGGGCTAGAACTAAAGGAGTAGGTTAAAGGCACCTATAGCACCTCTAATAATAGAGAATCAGGAAGGAGATGGCTAAGTGCTATAGATAAGATATAAGAGCTCTTAGAAAGTTCTGGACTTAGAGTTTGAACTAGACTCCTTAGATGAAGAGGAAGATAAGAGGTCACTATTGACCTTATTAGTCTAGCTTCAACTGGTACTAGACTATTTTCCAATAGTTACAAAAGAATCAATACAGAAGCATCTACAGCTTTATATTGTAAAGCATTTACAGTTACTGACTGATAAAGGTCAGCATGTACCTAGAGCTGATTTAATGGAATATATCAAACTTTTTACTTGTATCCTTGAGCTAAAGCTCAATGAATATATCAAGTGTAAGGTAATTTAAGGAATTGCAACATTAATAGCCATATCAACTGAATCTGTTGATTACAATGCACTATTGTGTTAATAGGCACTAGACATTGCAGAAGTAATGAATATGTTGAATGCACCTTGACAGATGAATAAGTCCCAACAGGACTATAACAGATGTTAGAATGCTGCATGATGACAAGCCAATACAAGTGACATACCTTATTGGGCAGAATCTGACCTGAATATGGTAATATCCAACTCTATAGATAATAACAGAGTAAATAAGTTGCCTAAAAGAAGAATGCCTTATAAATACATCATAATTAAGAAAGAGAAACATGAAGAAACCATTTCAGGTGAATTTATTACACCACAATGTGTCATATAATAAGTCTATCTAATGGATAACTGAAATGACTGTATAAACTATCAGTACATATGCAATTAAGACTTACATGACTATAGTAAGTCATTAATTAATGACTAGAGTATAGTGTTTAAAAGGCATGAAGGTACTATGTTTGTAGATGATATAAGGTAGCAGTTTACTGTAAGAATCAGAGAACCAGACAAGGATTTAGATAATGGAAGTAGTGATATAAAGTGATTAAAAAA
>JABCKS010000827.1:0-11499 GCA_018851325.1 Termitomyces sp. DKA19 | reverse complement strand
CAATGCAGGCCTTGTCAGTGGCAAAAGTGTTTGGCTTTCTCTGGAATGTGTTGAGACATTGTACTAGGAAGGTATACCATTTCTGGGGGTTATGACTGTGGAAGGGTTCTGGCTGCTGGATGTCCAGTTAACCTTTGTAGGCTAAAGCCTCATAGATTTTGTTGGCTTCTGCCCAATCTTCAGGATTCCAGGGGGGAGGGGCCTTGTTATAGTAGTAATAATAGTGGTTCCCTGCTCCTCTCAATAAGAATGTGCCTATGGTGGGGCCTCACCCTCTAGGAGGCCCTCCTCCCAGAGGTCCATGGAGTGATCCCCATCCTGGTCCAGAGGGTGGGCCCCCCAGGATCTATCCTGAGGGTCCATCAGGGGGTTCAAAGGGGGGTCTGCCAAGGAGTCTGCCAAGGGGTCCAAAAGGATCCTCTGGTGGTCCACAGGGGTCTTCAGGGGGTCTAAATGGCCCTCCAGGGGGTCCAAAGTGGCCTCTCTGAAGTCTCAGACCTAGGGAGGGGTTAGGTGCTGCCATGGGTGCCAGTGCTGGTGCCAGGGGCAGAGCAGAGGGAAAAGGGTGGGAGTGGGCAGGGGGAGGGGTTACAAAGGCCAAAATGTGGAGGAGAATCCCAGGCTTGGGAGTTTTGGGGTGGCAGAGCATCCAATGTGAGCCCAGCATAAGGTTCCTTGTCAATATAGCTGAGGGTGTGTTCAGACCAAGTGTTTATGCTGTTCTCTATAGCAGGTGTGGCTGAGGGGTTCCAGTCCCATATATGGAAGGTCTCCACACCTGGGGCTGAGTTGGAGTGGGGTTGGGTTGAGAGTCCTACTGTCCTGGTTGCAAGCTGGTCAAACAACCTGCTGAAGGAATTGAGGCCTTGGAGTAGGGTGGAGGCTGCATTCAGGTTGTCCTGATGTTGGTCTGCAGTATTCAGAGCCTTGGTAGGTTGGCAGGGTGCCTGGTCCATTTTTCATTGTAGGTGGAAGGAGTACATAGGGTTAGAGGGGTCTTTGAACCTTCCCAGCAATGGCAACATATGGATTCCCCTGACTAGGTTTTATAGCTCATTTTGCAAGGAGATGTCACCCCAGAGAAGGTCAAGGGCTTGCACTGATAGGTTCCCTTGCTCATAGAGCTTGAAAAACATTACCAGGTGGTCTGCCCAGACCTTGGCAGTGGCCTCTGAGGTGAGTTGCCCCAGTTTCTCAAAAAGACTCTGGGTCTACTAGGAGAAGTCTACTTATGGAAGTTGAAGTTCCTGTAGGATTGTATTACATTGCTGAGAGTAGTCTGCTATGTGCTCTCCCTGCCAAAGCAGGGGGTCCCCTCCCATCTGGGGTATGTTTCTGAGTTCTATAGGTGTAAGAGGCATAAGGACAGCTGGAGCTGCCATAAGCCCCCTTTGGGGAGGTGCAGGGCATACAGTCAAGGCCAGGAGTGAGTAGCCTTTGGCTCTTGGTGTGTGCCCTGCTCCAGCAGCAAACAGACCAGTGCTGGCAGGTACTAAAGCATTCCACCCTGCATTCAGAGCTTCTGACAGGCCTCTTAGATGCAGTCCTACATAGGGGTCCTATGCAGGGGGAGGTGCCAGGAAATGCCAGTTAGGAGCTGGACCCTGACTTACCAAAGGTCCTGGCCCAAATCTGTGCATGGCTATTAGCCAGTACCAATGTGAGGATTGGAAAGGGGGTGGTTGTGGATAGGGAGTCTGGTTGTTTTGGGGCATGACCAGAGGTTGCATATAATAGGTTGGCATGATTGAGTTGCTATAGGGGTCCATAGTGTAGGTGGTGGTGGGCCAGTAGAGAGAGCTAGCATAGTGGGCCATTGAGTGTCTGATAAGCAGAGGGAGTCTTGATATTATGTTAGGTCTGGAGAACCTGGGAGCTCACCTCCAAGAGCAAGAACCTGCTAGTTGGTTAGTCAATGACTGGAAGGGGAATGTATAAGTGTTCCAGGCTTGATCCAAGTGCTAGGCAATGTCGCAGAGCTGATGTGACAAAAGCAGAAGTGGTTGAAGTCCATGGGAGTATTCCATAGACTGAGACAACTATGCTGGATGATTGAAAGAGAGGAGAAGAAGAATAGATTGAGCAAGAATAGAGATAGAGAGAGAAGAGAAATGAGAGATAGATAAAAGTATGCAATATCAAGACTACCAACTGACTACAAGGTTCTGAGGTTATATACTCAAGGTTTTTGGAAAGAGTCAGAAGAGGTGGGGGGCCCTTGGGTGGGCAACATATGCCTGGAGCTTAGCTTCTATCATGGCAGGGCCAGGGTATGGTCCAAGGTGGACTCCAACAGTAGATCTGCAGGGCAAGGGTGTCTCAATACTAGAGTGACCCTCAAAGGCATGCTGGGACTCAGGAAGCTATTTTGCCAGTGATCCAGTGATGTGTAAGGTGCATTTCAGGGAGATTGTTGGGGTTGGGGCTCCAGAATGTATGGACCAGGAATCCAGTGATGTGCAGGTTGTGGAGTAGGGGGCAGGGTGTTCAGAAGATGGGCAAGAGTGGTTTGGACAGCTGTCAGGGGAGGCAGGGTCATTAGGGGTTGGTGAGATGGATGGGAGGGGTCCTGACAACCCCTACAGACACCTCTAGAGACCAATAATATCCACTATGCCTCAAGGGTCTCAATGCTTATAGAGGAGGTAATGTCAGGACCTGCTATCTACTTAGGAACCTTCTGTTTTGTCTGACTCTCTCTAAAAGCCCTGAGTATATAGCCCTAAGCCTGCTATAGTTAGTTGCTAGTCTTGATATTGCCTACATTTCATCTCTCTATTTTACTCTGTCTCTTTTTCTACTCAATTTACTTTTTTTTCTCTTTTTCATTTCTACTTTGTAGCACAGTTGTCTCAGTCCACAGAATATATCCATGGGCTTCACCAACCTCCACCAATGTCACATCAGCTTTAGGACATCACCTAGCACCTAGATCAGCCTTGGGACACTTATACATTTCCTTCTCAGTCATTGACTACCAACTAGTGGGTTCTCACTCTTGAAGGTAATCCCAGATTCTCTGGACCTGACAGATATATACATAGAACCCTAACCAAATAAAGTGAAGTTAGAGTAGAGACTGAGTTATTAAGATATATATAGAGCTCCAACTAAATGAAATGATATCAGGGTAGAGACTGAGTTATCAAGGTTTACTGCTCTCAGTTAGGGCTAGGACTAAGCATTAAATTTTGAAATTGAGGCTCTAACCAAGCACAGTAAAGTTGGAGCTGAGACTAAGCATTGAGTTTCAAAATCAAGTCTCTAACTGAGTGCAGCAAAGTTGGGGCTGGGACTAAATATTGAGTTGGATGTTGAAACTCTAATATAGTTATGGCTGAAGACATGAATGAGTTACAACACCTAGTTCTATTGACACCTTGCTGACTCTACCAGCTATGTTCTTATCCAAAATGGGAGAGGAGAGTGAATAGTTCCAAAACAAGATACTGCTAGTGCTTCAATACATTTTGGATTAGTCTTAAGAAATACACTCTCATTAAATGAGATGTCAGCTCACCAAAAGGGAGGTTGCAGATACATGTTTCTCAAAGAGGTATTGTTTTGCTTGCACCTCCTCTAGGTCATCACATAATCATTACACTTGGATTCTTTATTGATGTTTTGAAAACCCAATTTTAACTTTATAAATCCCCTATAGATGCAATAACAAAGTCCTGTTGATACTGGTATGAATATTGCTGAACTTGTATAGTCCATGAATAAATGTATGTAACAGAGGGAAGCACAAGATTGGTCAATGTAAAAAATCCAAAGAAAAGGAGACAACTTGAAATATCTAGTCCATGTAGGATAATGAATTGTACTAACAAGCCAGAAGTATGACACTGGTAACAACAGAAGCTCAAGCCTGGTTGAGCAAAGCCTTGTCAATAGCTGCATTGATAGTGGTTTTACGCCTTGTCAAGTCCATGCCAAAAACTTCCTCCAGTTGGCGACGAATTTCGCGTTTAGTCACAGTGTTAAGATCGGCACCACGGAGGATATCTTGAACAGCCCGGTCAATATCAACATCGGTCGGAGAGCCAGGGATATTTAGATTGTCGGGGCTACCTGTCAAAGGAATAGGCGTATCAAGGTAGTTCGTTGACGGTCTTGAGGGTGCAGGCTGATGAAGTAAACTGCCAGTTTCGCCCATGCGGAGATTCGATTGTGGAGTATTCCGCCCTGAATTATATCCCGGCGGTGGATGTATGCCGACCTGCGAAGGTGCTGGAGAATAACTTCGAGGGTCGTAATAAGTTTCGCGGCCATATATAGAAGCGGTGTGTGACTCGGCGTAGCCTTCTCCTTTTGCTTTCGTAGGGGGTACCCAGGAACCGATACTGTGGTTTGACTCCTTGTCCCAGAGCTCATTTTCCTAGGCATAATCAGGATCTCTTTGTACTGGAAAAACTATATTTATGATCAATCGACTCACGTAATCAGTCCATGATTTTAGAGGGATAGATCGAGGATCGAATTTTCCCTCGTCCTGAAAAAGATGAGATATTTGTATGTAATACAATATACGAAGCAACGAAAACACGTACGTGGACAATCATTTTCTTGCCTGATTCACCTAAAACAACGCGAGTCTGACCCCACGAGAAGTCATCCATCCTCCAGAACGAATATAAAGGAAGAAAAAAGGAAAAGGCAGGGATAGCAATAATATAGAACGCCATCCATCCTATCATATCCCACTTACGCCTCAGAACGAAAACCGCTGCTTGCAAACCATAGATGGCCCCGATCAGGATCAGCGCGAGTTTAGGAATAGGTTTATCTTGCCCAACGACTTGATATATAAGATACGCGATCTGAACTTGATAAGTAAGCAAAAGCGACTCTCAAATCTAATTGGGATCAAAAAAAAGAACGCACATAAAGAACAGTGACAGGCTGCGTCAATGTAGATACCAGATCTATCATGACAATAAAACGCATAGAGAAACAACAAAATCCACAGAGCTGCTCCAAAAAAACCAATTCTCCAAGGTTATGGACTGTAGAGTTGATCCAGCGACGGCGCTGTGACAACAAGACCTTCCAGTCATCGGGAGCAACAGTATAAGCATGAGCATCCCGAACAAATTGGGTTTTGAATAATGGAAAATGTTTGAGGAGGAGCGTCGTGAGATATCTATCCTCTCCGAGATGGAGCAAATTCTTCATGTGCAGAGTGTCGACGCGATTCTCAGAATAATCTTCGATTATCTGGTTGGATATAAGGAGTGGCTTGTGGGTATCGGGTGTACGGAGGCGATAAAGTGTGAAACAACCGGGGAGACAGGTGACGGAACCGAAGAGGCTTTCAAAAGCCTTTGCCATGTGGTGTGAGATGAAATATTCATATACCTATTTTGGTGAACAACTAAGCTAGGGTTCAAACAGCATAGGACAGAGATTTACCTGCATCATAGTAATTAGAGACTGTTTGGCATTCGCCAACTCAGTTTCACCACAAACGCCCAAGAGTTTCTTGTCGTGTATCATCCTGATGGTAGAATAAAGATTAATGAAGCGACCCGATGAAGAACAACTTACGCCGAAATGAGTCTATTAACCGAGAAAGGATCAACCGTCGTATCAGCATCAATCATGAAAAGATACTCGTAGAATGTCGGGTTGACACCAATAACGTTCTTGATCTGGTGATACATTTCTAGTTCCAATGGGCTCATGGGGGTGTTGAAGTGAACCTGAAGAGCACAATATCATCGTGTTATTAGCTACAACCTTCGAATACATGACGTTCCCAGACATACCTTATTCAGGAAACGCATGATCAACATCTGCGAATCTCGTTTACCACGGTTGCCAGGTCGCGCCCTCTCTGTAGGTTTACCGACTTTTACGATGACGAGATATGGGACGACGTGGCCCGCACATTCATATAAGCCAGAGTAAACCTTGCCCATGTTATGCTGTTTCGCTCCTTCTCCCAACGACAGGAAGCTGAGAGGCTCCGGATCGACGTTCGGATCCGCCCCAAGTATGTCAAGAACGATTCTAGGAGTGGGACGGTCATTCCCTGAGCCCACAATCATACCGTCACAGATAATTAGGAGGAGCTTGCGCTTATCATCATACTTCAGCTGCGCCAAAGAGTCAATCGTCTTGCGCAACGACGCGTCGCCTTCCGTATAACAAGGTACCTGGCAAATGACAAATTTGTCATGATCTTCGGGAGCGCGCGGAGCAGAAAAGTTGATAGAGGCCAAAAATTTAAAACCAATGACAGTAATCATGATGATTGATAAACTGAGCAAGAGATACGTAGAAAATTGGCACTGTGTCGAGTTTCGATTGTCGACTTGGCCAATTGTGAACAGGTTCCGAAGACAAATTTTCTGACGGGCAAGGACAATAGAATCAATCGCCAAGTTATCAAGCTGTTTTGTTATATCTTTCCCTGCATTGAACTTGAAGACGTCGAGGACAGATGAATCCATGAATTGCGTGTTTGTTTGGGGTGCTTGCAAACCATATGGAGCCCTCACAGCTGGTGGGCTTGTGATGTAATTGGTGACATCGTAAATGAGTCCATTGTAGATACCGACAGAACGGCCCTGGTTCGCCATGTTCCTGATTTCTTTCGGTGTGTAGCCAACAAAGCCTTGTCGGGCAGCGTAACGCATGCGAACCATGCTCTCAAAGTACCAATCAGGCCGCGAATCGTTGGTGAAGGCACGAAAATCATGGTAAATAGCGTTAGGGTCGGAGACATTTCTCGAGTCTAGAATGACATATGGACTAACGTTGCCATCAACGCCATTGCAAAGTGCGCTGACCTTCAATTATTCACAACCGTGAATACAAAATTTGAAACCCAAATACAACAAGAAACTTACTTGAACCGGGAAAAGATTATCCGCTATTTGGCCACCATACTTCAGAATAGCTGACGAAGGGATCACGCCAATGATACGCTGATGTTGAGCAGCGATAGTGGTCAAATCGAAAACTTCTCCTCGGATTGCTGTCAGAACGTTGTTGGGTGACAACGTGCTGGAATGGGATGCGAGCTCATTGAGATTGAAGACGTGTTCCGTGGGGCAAATGAGTAAGTTTAAGAATCCGATAACGAAAATGGCACCGGCACATGCCAACCAGATGAGAATATTGATAGCGAGCTTCTCCCTCCACGCCTGGCGCACGTCCATACGCTTCATCCTTCCGATCCACGATAAAAATGGTGAGGGTATCCAAAATGTCAACATCCAGCACAAAGCGACCCATTTTCTCCGAGCTGAACTCTCCTTCAGCACCTCTGTCGTCTCGCCATCATGAATTTCCCCAGGCAATATTTCCTTGTCTGCCAGCAGAGCCTTCTTATTCTCATTTTGGAACATGTTGCGGGAGGGAGCATATGACTCGGAACCATAGTTCGTCATCGAGTCATCGTGATCACGCTGGCTAGTGAAGGGACTGCGCCCATCAAAATCGTCGCTGCGCAACGATTTATTCTCTTCGTATTCGTCATAGATATCTGCCCGCTGAAAGGGAGATGCATTAGTGACGAGAGGAAGAGCCTGATTGGATGCATTGTCTTGTTCGTTGTAGCCTCCCCAAGGCACAGGAGATACTTCGCCTGGCTCCATGCCCGGCGATAGGTAGGGAGCATAGGGATCACTGATGCCTCGCGAACTAAGTCCAGCCTCTGCCTCTACGTCCCGCAAACGGTTTCGCTTCTGTTCTTCGACATCACGAGAGCGAACTTGATCCTCAAATGTATGGAAAGCCAGGCGAGAAAGGAATACCTGGGCCAAACGTCAGAATAAATCTCCCTAAAAATCAGGGATATACCTTGTGCTGACCAACGACAAGATCCCTCTCTGTCAATCCAAACGTTGTTCTCGCCTGTTGAAGCTTCTCCAACGCATCACCCTCTGACACATGTGCTGCTTCCAAACCAGCCGAATAGCGCTCGCAAAATTCCTCCGGAGTCATCCCGACCTCAAAAACATTGATCGATCGCTTGGCAACTTCCACCAGTCCAACGCTGCGTACTTGGCCCTTCACACTCCTCCCTTCCAATTGATTTGGAAGTTGTGAATCGTTGGGATTGATACAGAACACGAACCATGCCTGCACTTCATCCAAAGTCTCGAATAGCGTGTCCAGCGCTGCCTTAAACTCGCCAGCCACACAAGGTGCCCCTCCAGGAGAAACTTCTTCGGCCTCCTCCCTCTCATCACCTTCTCCTTCCCGAAGAGTTGGCAAACGTTTGATCGTGTGTTTCCTCCGCGTGGATGGCGCACGCATGGGCTTGACTGCCTGTTGTGCAGCGACAATCGTATCTTCATTCCTTGGGTGCGCCTGTGTTGCAATAGCCTTGGCTGAGAAAAGGCCTTTGATGAAAGGATTCATGGATCCCGAGCCTTCGTGACCATCAGTGCCTCGGAGAAGTGAAACGAAATCCGGATTGAGTGCATCAAGGTTACGAGCAAGGAAATTCTCAGAAGAATATGTAACTGGTCCATTGAAATGGTGGACTGTGAAAGTAAGGTTTCCATTTCGGTCACTAGAACCGGTCTTGAACGACGGATGGTTGCCCCACCGTTTCTGGAATGCTTCACCCATAGTCTGATCTGTCTTACGTGGAGCCCGACGCGCCTGGTCGTCCATTATATGGATGAGTCCACCGGGCCTGTGCTGTAGAAGGCGTACACACTCGGCGTTATCTAGATATGGAACTTGGGGGACGAGGCGCGAAATGCCCTCGCTGTTATATTCAGCGACGTGACTCTCGAAAAGCCTCTTCTGCGTCCAGCCCTGCAATCGCTCATTTGCGAAATTGACACAGAACTGGTCAAGTGAATTGGCACGACTAGTCATATTTTGAGGTCCAGGGAGGTCGAAAAGTCCAATAAAAGTGGAGAAGTCATCCTTGCAAAGGCGCTGATTGATGTGTTCGTTGAGCCACGCAAATAAAAGGGAATAAAGGTTTTTCGCAAGGTCGTCACGGTTGTCTGAAGCACCATCGGGGTCTAAGAAAACTGTGCACAGCTCCTTCTTCATCAGCTTCGTCTTGTACGACAGGGCGGACTCAAGTGCAGATGGTGAAACTCCTAGAAACTCGGCAACGATGTTCAAGAGGTCCGTGTTGCGTACCACTGCGGCATCTTCGTTCCTACTTCGATCGATCATGAATTCGAGGTTGCCTAGGTGCAATATGGCAGCGATGAGCTGGCACGTCTGTGCAACATGGCGCTTTGAGAGCCCAATGGTCTTCAGGGCAACTTTGAGCTGCTCAAACCTCAATGCATCATCGTCTCGACCTCCATTCAACCTTCCAGCGGCATTACGCTGACCAAGATATCGGTAAGCCGTCCTGTCAAGGAGATGAAGATGCTGTCGCTCTTCAGGAGATGCACCCGCGACGAGGTAGTAGAAGATATGAAAGTTGCGCTCGCCTGAAGGTGCACCAGAAACGCGATTTCGCTCCAAATAATAATCAAGTGTTTTTACACCACAAAGTCGACCGCGTTCGCTGAACTGCAACTCAGTATATTTTCCAAAACGAGAAGCATTGGGATTGAACAGTGTCCGAGCATTTCCAAATGCCTCAAGCACGAACTCGGAGGCAGGAACCTGGGTGACCAGTTTAGACCCCTTTTTCCCTGGGTTACTGACGCTCAATTCCAGTAACGCTTTGATTGCCAGGCGACGATTCTCTGACTTTCCACTGCCGGTTTCTCCTCTAGAAGGGTTAAGGCTGCTGTAGAAAAGTCAGAGATAGCACGACTACTTACCTGAAGACTATAGTCTGGTCCTGGGTCGTACGCCTCATATGATAGTATGCATTATTTGCGAGCTGGAAGATATGCGGTGGAAGGGGATGCTTACGCTCCGAAGTATCACGATACTCGGCAGCATATTTGTGCAAAAAGGAATCCGAGTTTGAAGCCACATATTTGTGCGGGTTAAGAGCGACTAGTCCTAAGGTTCCAATGCTGGTGTAGATGTTGTCCGTCATAAACCGTTCTCGAAGACATGCAACAATGAGGTCGTCTGAGGCAGGCGACAAGTGGGATAGGTCAGTGACGGCCTCTAGCCGCTGGTGGGCGTTCATGGTTTTGGAAGAGATTGGGCGGCCAACAAAGCCGCGGGTCGCAGTCATGAAGCGTTGCACGGTGACCAATATTCCCACACATTCACGTGCCGTTCGCATTCCAAGTTAGGAGTAGATCAGCATGCACTGCGGCGGCCGGAAGTTGTTTCCCTTGGAAAAAGTAAAAAAGAAACATGTTATGCCATTCCTAATGCACATATTTCAAGGGGAAAAAGCATTAGACAATGGAAAATGACTGTTTCCAAAACAAAAAGCTGACAAAGAAATGGCATAACATGTTTCTTTTTCCTGTTTTTGCAAAGAAAACAGCTTCCGGCGCTTGCAGTGATGCACTTGTATGATCAATGCCATGTCTATCAATATGACAGTGTTTTTAAATTAAATTCTTTTTAAGAAATATTTGAAGAATTTCTAATTGATTTTTTTAAAAAATATATAATGTTTTTCCAATCTATTTTTCTAAAAAATCACAAAGAAAGTTTATTGAGAAATATTTGATAGAATTATAAAAGTAAATTTGGGAAAAACAAAAGATACATGTGACATATTTTTTAAAAATACAAAAGGAAATTTTCTAAGAATAGCTCAAGAAACATGAAAAAACACAATAATACTATGTCCCACTCATCTTTTTACAACTAAAGAAACACTCATTAGAAATTACATGATCTATTTTTAATATATGTTTCTCTAGAAATATCTGCTATACTCTGAAGTACATAGTATTAAGACAAGATTATCATGTGATAACAAGAGTAACAATAGCTCAAGATGGAAAATTTAACAAAGTTCAATTAATTACCACTTGCTTTTATACTTTGGCCCTTATATATACTGACTATTCTAGCAAATAAGTGCTATGCTCATTAATATATAATCACGGGACTTTAATTGACTAAAGATAGTCAGAATTATAGTCTAATAGAGAATGATAAACTCCAGCCACTGCTAAGCACCATTATCAATTGTGGTCCTTCAAATTCTATATAAACAAGCTATGGTAACATCTCTGACTTTGTCTTATCTTGAGCAATATCTAACTAGGCTATAGTATAGGACCTTAATATTTTCAATATATTCTTGTCAGGACCCCACCATTTTCAACTCTGTGATTTCCAATGACCCTGCCACCTCCAACAACTACCCACCTGACCTTCAGATGCCCCTGCCCTCTACCTTGACTCCACTTGTGAACCCATGCATCACCAGATCACTGGCCCATGCATTTCTGAGTCCTGACTGTAACAACTCTTCTAAAATATGCCTTAGACATCTTTGGATCACCAGCAAGACAGCTTCCCAAGTCCTGGTGCACCCTTGGGGCCTGCCCCAGCCCCAGGATGCCTGCTTAGCAGATCCACCCTCAAGCCTGCTTTTGACTATATCCAGGCCCTGCTGTCTATGAAGCTAAGTCCTGG
>JABCKS010000824.1:0-11517 GCA_018851325.1 Termitomyces sp. DKA19 | reverse complement strand
GGTGCCAATGGCACTCAAACTGGTAGTGGGGGCACACAAGCAAGAAGTGGCAAATGGTCTTAACATTGAGGTGTTTGCAGTGGGGGCAGACTAGTGTTTTAGAGCATCAGATCCTGAAAAGATAGTAGTTGAGTAGGATATGTTGTATGTGGAGCTGTGTGAGTAGAGCCAAGCTGCATTGATTTAGGCAATGGACCAGATACATGCACTTCTTAAAGGGGAATGACTGGTTGATAACATGGATAACTGGGTACTTAGGGGACTTCCTCCATCTGGATTTCCATGTGAGTCAGAGTAAGTCCAGGGCAGCTTGTTGGGTGGCTGGGATGCTGATGGGGAGGTCAATATAACTGAGAGTGACTTTGCATCACTGGAGGTGCCTTGTGCAGCCAGCTTTGTGAGCTCATCAGCACACTCATTGAGGGTGAAGTTGACATGGCCAGGAGTCCAGTGGACCTGTAAGTCAATTACATTGCAGGTACAGTCAATCTATTTTGAACCTTTTCTACTAGCCAGCTACTCCTTGCTGGCCCTTTTCCTATTGAAGTGGACTGCAGTGATGTCTGGTAAAGGTATATCAAGCAAAGTATAAGCATCCTGAGAAATGTTAGCATTAATTAAGAGGATTGAGCAGAAGTAAGCACCCCTATCTTAGCAATAAGTAGAGGGGTAGTGAATGACCCAATATGAGGATGCCCTTATGTTACTGAGCTTGTCCAGGAAGGGCTCCTGGAGAGTGAGGACATCTCACTCATTAAGATCTACTGAGTTTAACATTGTTGCTTGGGCAACATCTAATTTGCATATATTCTGTTGCCAGATACATAGTTGCAATAGCATTTGTTGGAGCTAATTCATTGTGAGGAGGGGGGAGGCTGGGAGCTACTAGGGCCTGTGAAAGGCTGTCAGTAAACAGCCTCACTGCAACCCTAACAGACAGGATAAAAAGTCTTTGTTTGCCAGTAGTTAGAATTACAAGAGAAGTATATTTGTCTAAATACTCACCTTCATTTGCCAGTAGTTAGAATAGCAAATGAAGGTGAGAAACAGATCCTTTTGAGATGACCATCATGTGGGTGTGCTGCAGCTGTGATGCAAATGTGAGATTTGTGTCTGTGAATGTTGTAAGTTGTCAACAGCAAGCTTACACCCCTTCCCCCCCCTAAAAAAAACCTGCCACCATGTCATCCCCCACCTGCATTCTGAGCCTTCCATATGTCCAAAGCCTTGCATTCCTCTAACTCTGAACAGGGCAACCATTTGTCATGCTCTGGGGGGAATCCAGCCCAACACATAAGGTATTGACAGCCACAGCTATGCCTGCATTTGTCAATTATTTTATCAATGACTTGGTGGTCAGTAGCCCCATCTTCCATTATTACAGAACCAGGACAGGTATATTCCTTGTTGGGGAACAGGGTGGGATTGTTAGCAATGTAATGCCTCATCAGGCTGACATGGAACCCAGGGAAGGTGTGTTTCTTGTTGCTTGGTAGTCATAGGGTATACTCTGAATGCTCTAGGAAGGCCACTACTACTTTGTATGGTCCATCATTTCAAGGTATGAACTTGGCTACATGTTTCTTGCCTTTGTGTACATAGTCCCACTGGCAATGCTTAGTCACAAGCATCACAAAAGCCCCAATGTTGTAGACCTCCTCAACTTGCCCTTCATTAGCATGGTAGGCTTGTTGGACCTTTGTAGTGAGGAGGTTGTTCTAAGCTTCTTGTACATTCTTTTGTAGTTTATTGATAATGTCATGTGCCTTCTTTTTGTCCTTTGAAGCCCTTGCAGGTAATGGTGCTAAGGGGGGAATGATGCATAGTGAACATCCTATCTTCAGCTAGAATGGCAAGAACTCTGTTAAGGAATTGACTGTGTTTATGATAGCAAATTGAACACAGAGAAGTGTTGCTAGCCATTCTTTTTGGTCCCAGTCAATGAGGTATCAGATGGCCTGAACTATTGTCTTGTTTGTCTACTTGCTGCCACCATCAGTCTCAGGGCAATACAAGGTCAACATCTTCAATTTGACTCTGGTCAGTTTGTGTAATTCCTTCTAAACTTTGGCCACAAAAAGTTTATCCCTATTGGAAATGATCTGGGTCATTAGACCATTCTTGCAGTACCATTTGTTAAAGAGAACAAGTGCAATGTCAGCTGCTGAGTCCCTCAAATGTGTACCTGCAAGTCTGATCTCAGCTCCTAGTAGGTCTGTTATTGTCATTATTATATCCTTGCCACCCTCCTCTGGTAAGGGGCTGCTGAAATCAATTCTGACTATGGAGAATCTATTGTCAGGGACTGGCAAGGGATGCAAAGGGCCTGTGGGCTTAGTAGTGCAATCCTTATTGTGTTGGCAGGGAACACAAGATGGAATGTATGCCTTCTCAAGGTCTTGTCTCATGTGGGGCCAGTAGTAAGAGTTCTATAAGGCTGCATAGCTCTTGTCAGAGCCAAAATGTCCGAGCATGTCATGAGCCAGACTGTACAGCAGTTTATGTATGCAAGTGTTGCTGGGAACCAATAGATGCTTGCTGAGGTACAACAGACCATTTGAGAGTTGAGCACCCACAATGCTGTCCTTTTTGATCCTGTCATGTACCTGTTGTGCAAATGTATTGTCTTTATAACCTGTTACAATCTCCTTGAGTAGCTGTTTATCTGTTCTGATCTTAAGGACACCCCCAGCCACAAGGTATGTCTTTGGGGGAAATCAAGTATAGATAAGGGTGCATGCTGCTAATCCTGCAGTAGGTGATGCCACAGGCATCCAAGATAGTGAGTCTGCAGCAGAGTTCTCCTCACCCCAGACATATATTATGTCAAAGTCAAAATCTGCCAGGAAAATAGCCCATTGGGCTTGTCACTGAGACATCTGCTTTTGTAATTGAAAATACTTGAGGATACAGTGATCTGTATAGACCTCAAAGTGGACCCCTAATAGACTTGTACACCATTTCTTGAGTGCCTTCACTATCACCAATAACTCCTTCTTATGTGTAGGGTAATTGCATTGTGCAGTGTTGAGTTGGTATGAATCATAGGCCACTGGGCATGCTGTCTCCCAAGTTTTGCCAAAACTAAGTATAGCCCCAGTCCTATGGTCACTGGCATCAGTTGTTATAAAGATTTTCTTTGAGGGGTCCTCATAGTCAATAACTGTCAGTGTCTCTAGATCCATGACCATATGATATATTATGTCAAATGCCTTCTGATGCTTCTTAGTCTAAGTAGGAAATTCCTTGTTGCATTCCTTGTTGGTGAAAGGTGTCAGAATGCTTGTGTGTTCTGTGAGATCTAGTATGAAGGGGGAGAGGTATTGGGCAAGGCTGAGGAAGCCTTGAATGTTGGTAGCAGTAGTAGGAGTGGGCCATTCTGCAATTTTATTGACCTTCCAAGGATCTGCTTGCATGCTGTCTTTCAATACAATATGGCCTAAGAAATGGAGTTTGGATGCAAACAGTACTGATTTCTTGAGATTGCAGAAAAGGTTTGCCTTCCAGAGTGCAACCATGACCTTCTGGAGGTTCTCCTCATGCTTATCCATTGTCTTGGACCAAATTATGATGTTGTCAAGATAGACATGGCAGACAATACCAATGAGTTCACACAAAGCATCTGTCATCCAATGCTAATGTATGGAGGGTACATTACATCCACCTATGGGCATCACAACCCATTTATATAGACTCCAAGATGTGCAAATGGCTGTCAGGTGTATATCATCAGGATGTACTCTTGTTTGAAAAAAGGCATTTGTCATGGCAATTTTTCTAAAGATCTTTCCTTTGCCACAATCTGTAAGTATATCATCTATGCATGAAAGTGGAAGAAGAAAATTGTTCTGGATGGTATTTTGGTTGAGTAGGCAGTAGTCATTCACCCAGCATAGGGAAACTATGAAGTCAGGTATGCCATCATGATTCTTGGGAATGCAGAAAGCTGGCAATATAAACTCAGATGAGGATAGGCATAACTATCTGGCAGCCAGATGCTCCTCCAGAAGTTTCTTCTAAGGTTTATAAAACTTTTTTGGGGCCCCATATCCTTGACAGTTGACAACCTGTGAGGGATCTTTTAGTTGTATCCAGTGATAAATGTGGTCAGGGACCTTATCTAATGTCTTTAGCAGTGATAAGACCCATCTGTCACTGAGTGCAGTTACCAACAGCTCCAACTATCTTATCAGGACAGCACATGACCTGGGGATCAGCACAAGATTTGCATGAGACCTTAGTGACCATGGGAATTTTTGGATCACAAGCATTTATCACATGGAGCCTAGACCACACATCTAGAATGACTTTGCCACAAGCCCTCTTAGCAAAGTTCACTAGCAACAATCCTTAGCAACCTAGGCACTTCACTTTTAAAAGAAACATATGAACATGTGACTTCTTGGACCCTTCATTTTTCTTGATTACTAACATACTTGAATGGCATCTACACTTTAGATACTGATGTTTGGTATGCTCTTTATTTTCATTCTGACATATAGTATGCACTTTTTGACATCAAATACTTATGTTTGGTTACCATCTTGACACCCAGTATGCATTTTGGCAGATGCCATTACTTGCAGTAACCATCTTTCTTTTTAGGCTACATTACTTACAAACAGTATAAATACCCCCTGTATATACCTAGTAGAACAACAAAGAAACAGATAGAGCAACCCCAAGTACTTGCCCTTCAGTATCTCCCTTAGCTTCAGAACTCATCCTCATTCACTCTTACTCTCATTAACAGCTTAGCAACAAGCCTTAGTGACCTCGTCCTTGATTTAGTGTGATACCAAGTACAGGTGCCTTAGTGTTATAGTGTCTTAGCAATGTTAGCAACTATGGCTAGTGACAAGTCTTGTGTGTTCTCCAAGTTACTACCCCATTTGACTTACATTCTTGCTCCCCTTTTCCCTCTTTGTCACTAGGCTTTTTACCTACCTTAGCAACATCTTCTTAGCAGTTGTTTACCTAATGACATGTCCTTAACTCCTTTCCTACTTAGCAACTTCTGTTTACCTTACCAACATCACTATCACATACCACTTTGCTTTCTACTCCTATTCCATTTTTTGTTTAGTGACATACCATTAGTGTTCAGCAACTTAGGCTCATGATAGTGACTCCTTTTACTTGCACCCCTTCTTCACCCCACTATCCACAGCTCTTGTTCTCTGAGACAATTACCAACTTGCCCTCACCTACATTCTACTGCCAGCTACCCTATCTAGTTGCCAATGCACTCTAGGTCTTCCTTCTGGTTTTCTGCATGGCAGCTAGGCAGTATAGGAGCACATCATTTTGGAGCCCACCATGAGGGATTTAGATAATCATTCTGCCAGAAACCAGAGCCCAAGTAAAGCATCACTTGGAATCTACTGCTGAGTTATCTGACTCTTTACTATTGACAACCCCTTGTACACCAAATACCCAGCCCAGACCACTAGCAGACAAGCTAGAAGCTGCTAGAAGCTGCTAAGAACCTCCTCAACATTAGCAAACTTCTTAGCAACTTCCCAGGAGCATTTGTAGAGAGCTTTCTTAGCACTCCATTATCACCACTTTCCACTACCAACTCCTCTGTCTTCTTCCCCAAGAATCATTCAACTCCCACTACACCCAAAAATTAACAAGTACCACTTCCACCAACAATACCAACACTTGCTATAGATAACAATCCTATTGCCCACCATGCTTAGATGCCCCCTCATAATGACACAACAGCTTCTCAATGGGATGAGAGCTGCCCTAGGGAGCTTTCTCAATACTTCAAGAAATTGGAGTATCTTTTTGCTGACTGTAGTATTACTGATGATACCCAGAAAAAGGAATACACAGCTCACTATGTCTCTTATAATATGGCAGAAACTTAGCTTGGCTTACTGAAATTTAGTGACAACCTAGTGATTGGCAACAATGTTCCCCAGCCTCACACATATCAGGAATGGAAAGTGGCAGTACTTAGGTGATACTCTGGAGCTGATGCTAGTGCACAGTATACTCTTGGCAATCTTAAGCAATTTGTCAACCAGACCTTCAATAGCAGTTTAGTGACATTGGGATGATTTTCCAACTACTATCAGGATTTCCAACAGATTGCTAGGTGGCTCCTTGCTAATGGAAAATTTTACCAAAATGAAGAATGTTGCTTATTCCAGCAAGGTATCCCTATGTTGCTATAATCTAAAATCATCTGCTGGCTCGAAATCATGGTTTTTAATCACTACTCTGAAGATCCTTATAATATGGAACAGGTCTTTAAAGGTGCAAAATGGGTATTAAAGGGTACTGACACAGTGACCACCAAGTCTACTGCTGCCACCACATCTGTCACTAGCACTCCCAGTATCATTCTGACAGCTGGTGTTATTGCTACACTGTTCCTAGCCCCTAAATAAGAAGCAATTGAATTAGCAACAACTACAGCAATTGTTAGTGCCCTGAAATGCCTGAAAGCACTTTTTGCTAACAGTAGTCAGCCCTGCCAGCAAAATCAGTTCAACAACACCTGCCACTTTTGTGGCAAATCTGGTCATACTATGGTACAAGACACTTGTATCCAACTAGAACATATAATCCAGTAGGGTAGAATCTGTCAAAATGCTGAAGGCAAGATTGTCTTACCATCTGGTGCTATGATCCTGAATTATTTTGGCAAATGGCTGTATAAGGATCATATTCAGGAATAGCACCACTTAAACCCTGGATGGATTATTACTGGCAGACTTTCATCTAATGCTAACTCCAACTCTGAGCAAGTGACTATGCAGCAGTTGCTAATCCATGAGGTACTATAGCAGGATGTTGCTACTAGAAGATCACTAAGAAAGAACAAGCATATTGAGGCTTTGGAATGAGAATTATTTTCCCTATGATAAGCTAGTGAAAAGTTTGACAGTATACAGATTTTCTGAGCTCCTTACCAAACCACTAGTGACAAGACCCCTGTTCCACCAGCAACTAATGACACACTGGCAACTTTCCCTTCCCCCAACCAAGCACTAACTCCCACTGCTAAGCCAGTTGACAAAGGCAAAGCACTAGAATGACCTGTTGCTAAGGATTTGCCACCTGTTACTAAGCCCATGGAACCCATTTCCTAGTCTCTAGTACATCCATTTTCTGGAATCCCTTCTCACTATGCTCTACCCACTAACAGGAATTTTGCTGCCCTGGATCATCATAATAACACTGCTTACAGGACCATGCCCCCTATTTATGATATTGAACAATCAAAGGCAGTATTTGATCAAGTTTTAAACACCCAGGTCACAGTTTCAGTTGGTGAGCTCTGCTCTATGGCACTGGACATTAGGAATCAGCTTAGGACAGCCATTATGCCCAAGCAACAAGCAGGAACAAATGCTAACATAGTACAGGACCCTAGCAACATCTTTGAAGAAGTGTTACTGATGTTTGCTATAGACAAGCCACAGTGTTTGCTAAGTTCCAATACTGGTACTGCTAATGGACTCACCTCAGCTCAGGCCAGGGTCTCTTCAATTGATCCCATAGAAGCCTATATCAAGTCACTACCTCCCAGGAAGGAACTAGTAGTCTTAACAGTTACTAAGGATTCCCAGTCACTAAGGTCCATCATGATACTAATTGACAACCAAAGAGTGTATCACAGATAGCAGGTCTCAGATTATCTCTGTGTAAGCAGAAGTTGCTAACAATCTTGGCTTATCCTATAATCCCAGTATCATCTTGAACATGCAGAGCACTAACAGCACATTGGATAAATTGCTAGGATTTGCCAGGAATGTACCCTGTACCATTAACAACTTGACACTATATCTTCAGATTCATGTATTACAGTCCCCTGCCTATGACATCCTCCTTAGTTGACCCTTTGATGTCCTTACCAAAAGTGTGGTCAATACTCTTAGTGATATTGAGACCACTATTACAGTTACAGACCCTAATTCAGGCATGCAATGTATAATACTGATGTTTCTCCATGGGAAATATAAGAGAAACAATTGCCAAGAGGTTTATTATGAGACAGAACCACCCCAGTCCTTTCAGTGCTGATCAGAATAGCAATGACACTAACAACTTAGCAACTAAAATAAGCTATGACCATTCAACTGGTCTAGTGATGTGTATAGCTTCTTGTGATTTGGACAATAATATTTTACTTACAACATCTTGCACATATACAGACCCTACCTTGGCATACCTTTACACTACTGCTAGTAACATTTGCTCTTCTTTGCTACCTTCTTGTTCTTATTTTGTTTCTACTGATACTTCTAACCCTTTGATTCTTGGACAGACTTTATCCCTTGATACTTGCATTACAGACCTTGCACCAAACTATGTTAACTTTTCTTTCTATGCACAGTGTATTGCTAACAATCCTGCCAAAAGAAAAGGGGTACAGATGAAAAAGAAATACAAGCCAGTTACTATGAAGATCAAACCTGTTGCTGGACACATTAGCAAAGGCTTCAGAATCAAGTGACAAATCCTTGGCAATCCACTAGTAACTATACCACCACTCAATCCAAACCCTCCTCCATTCATACTAACTCAGTGATTCACTAGTGACTGACTAGCAACATTTGTTAAGGACTACAATACTGGTTTTCTCACTAACAACAAACTCAATGTCTTCATTGATCTTGTCACTAAGCAGGAAAAGGCTTTTGCTTGGGAGAACTCTGAATGAGGAAGCTTTTGCTCTGACTTCTTTCCCCCTGTTAAGATACCAACAATTCCCCACATCCTCTGGGTTCAGCATAATCACCCTATTCTCCCAGGACTTGAAAAAGAAGTATGTGAGATCATCTATGACAAGATCAAGGCTGGCATCTATGAACCCTTGAATTCTGCTTATTGATCCTGCTGATTTTATGTCCTCAAGAAGAGTGGTAAGCTCCAGATTGTACATAGTCTAGAGCTGCTAAACTGTGTCACCATTTGCTATTCTAGAGTACCCCCTTTTCCAGATCATGTCACCAAGTCTTTTGCTAGACAAATTTGTGGAGTGACACTAGACCTTTTTATTGGCTATGACAAGTGACTAATTGACCTGGCCTCCCATGAATTAATAATATTCCAGACCCCATTTGGTGCTCTCCATTTAATGACCCTACCAATGGGTTGGACCAACTCAGTGCCAATCTTCCATGACAATGTTACCTACATTGGCACTAAGAATCCCAAAGACTGGAAGCTTGTTAATAGTATTCCCACTAAGCATCCCACTAATCCAAATATTTGCTTAGCTCTCTGAGAGTTCTTTAAGCTTCTTAACTAGATTCTCCAGCATATGAAGTACTGTGGCAGTGCATTTTCTGGTCACAAGCTTGTCTTATACAGCCTAACATTCAAGATCTTGGGACATGTTCGCACACCTGGTGGTCAAGTTCCAGATGAAAGTTGCTTAGCCTTACTTGAGTGATGGGGTCCCTGCCAGTCACTATCTGAAGTTAGAGCCTTTTTGGGTACAGTTGGTGTCCTTAGGATTTTCATTAAGAATTTCACTCATCATGCTAACAACTTAACAAAACTCACACATACTAGTGTTCCTTTCAAGTTTAGTCCTGACCAAGTCAATGCCCAGTAAGACCTCATTAATGCTCTCAAAGATGCTAAGCCCCTAGTCTCCATTGACTATGAATCATCTGACCCCATTATCTTAGCAGTTGATATGTCATACATCACTATAGGCTACTACCTCTGCCAGTGCTATAGTGACAACTGCAAAGAATGTCACTACAATTGCTTTGGGTCCATTACACTTAACAATAGGGAATCATGATTTAGTCAGCCCAAGCTTGAGCTCTATGGCCTCTACTGGGCTTTGCAGGCCTTATGGATGTATCTTATAGGGGTTAGGAACCTCATTGTTGAAGTTGATGCTTACTACATCAAGGGTATGCTTCAGAACCCTGATATTCAGCCCTCCACTAGTATGAACCACTGGATTATGGCAATTTTGATGTTCCACTTAGAGCTTGTGCACATTAAAGGTACCTTCTATGGCCCAGATGGACTTTTGCAATGACCACTACAGCCTAGCAACCCTCTTCTTGACAATAGTGACAACTCTGTATATGAGGATTGGATTGATCAACTATATGGCTTCATTCACCAAGTCCAGCTCCCCTTCCCCTTACTTCATTATATCTCTTCAGTTTTATGATCCATGCCCCCAGTCCTTGAATATCAGCCCTTAGCAACATTTGCTAGTGATACTTTTGATACAGCACCCCCATGTTTAGCAACTACTGACAATTTTCTGCCTTTATGGGATGACACCACTACTATATATAGCAACATACCATATTCTGCTAAGGCCATTGCTAATGATGCACATATTGCTTTAGTCCAGAAGTGGCTTAGCAATTTAGTTAGGCCAGATAATTTTAGTAACAATGCCTATGCCAAGTTTATTTGCTATGCTGCTATATTCTTTACTATGGATGGTAAGCTTTGGCAACAAAATAAGGATGGTGCCTATAAGTTGTTTATTTCTACTGACTATTGCTTACAAATCTTGTGAGCAATGCATGATGACTTGGGCTATAGAGGACTTTTTGCTACCTGCTCAGCCCTACTGGAATGTTTTTGGTGGCCCCAAGTTAGCACCAATATTATATAGTATATTTGTACATGCCATATCTGCCAGGTTTACCAAATGATAAAAGTACTTATTCCACCAGTTGTCACTATGCCAGTACCTTTGTTCAACAAGATATACATTGACACCATGTTCATGCCACCTTCCAATAGATTCAAGTATATCATCCAAGGACATTGTTTGCTAACACATTATCCTGAGTTCCATATGCTTGCTAGGGAGAATAGTGACACTATTGCCAAGTAGTTATATGAAGATGTCATTTGTTGCTGGGGAGCCCTTAGCAAAATTATTACCAACAATGGCACTCCCATTCTGAAAGCTGTGGCTTACTTAGCAAAGAAGTACAACTTGCACCATATTTGGGTCTCTGGGTACAACAAGCATGCTAATGGCATAGTTAAGCAACCTCACTTTGACATTCGCCAGGCTCTCTTCAAGGCAGTGAATGGTGATCAATTAAGGTGGAGTACTACATGTTATTTAGTCTTTTGATCAGAATGTGTTACAGTGCATAAGCAAATGGGTTGTTCTCCTTATTATGCTGTTACCAGTACTTATCCCCTTCTCTCCACTAACATTGTAGAAGCAACATATCTACAACTGCCACCCAATTCCCTATTGTCTTCTACTGACCTTATAGCCTGCTAAGCAATCAATTTACAATGTTGCCAAGAAGATCTCAAGCAACTCCATGATACCATCCTTACCACTTGTTGTTTAGCTGCTATTTGTTTTGAAGCAGAACATGCCACTACAATTCATAACTACAATTTTCAGACTGGTGACCTTGTATTGATGAGGAATACTAGAATTGAAGTGTCCCATAACAAAAAGATGAGGCCTTGTTACTTAGGCCCTTTGGTGGTAATATCTTGTAACTGTGGAGGCACTTACATCCTTTGTGAATTAGATGG
>JABCKS010000823.1:0-11526 GCA_018851325.1 Termitomyces sp. DKA19 | reverse complement strand
ACAATCCTGGCAGCACTGACCATCAAAAGAGCTACAGATCAAGATGGGAAGGAGATTATTCCAGATGTAGTGCCTGTTGCTGAGGGAATTACCAGGTAGGTGTATCTCGTGTGATGTTGTTGCTATTGTGATTGTAGATTGATTGTGGATACCGGCTTCGTATAGCCATCCCAAGGAATTTCCATTTGTACTTGAGCCACGGACAGATTATGTGGTCAATCTCCTTACACGATCTTCAGAAGGTAATCAACCGTCTCACTTCTGACATTGCAAACCCGTGACAAAGGACAATGTTGTACAATCACTTGGAATTAGCCTTGAGTATTTACAGTCCTATCAATCAGCTGTATGATTTTCCACTTATTAGTAGTGAATCTGTGTCCATTCCCTGAATATCATGATCCTTTGATATTGGAAACCAACAGAAGATATACAGGAACAAATATCCTCAGCACATAATCAACTGCTTTGCACAAGAAAGGTTTCAGATGCATCTGAGCTATGAACAAAGATACTAGAAAGCACTCAGACATAAAAGTTGTCATCCATTATTAAAGTCAATTGGGAACTAGGGGATTATCCCTTACATATATCCATGCAAAGAAGACACAGAAGTTGAGCCTGCAAGTGGCCAGAATATCAGGAGTGATAGTGTCTCTTTTTAAGCTATACATATAGTGGCTGTAGCTTAATAAATGTCTTCAACTGGTCTGGCTTTCCAGTGGATTGCTCTGATGGGCACACCTAGAGGAATCCACAACAGTCTGCAAGCATGCTGCTGAGCTCCAAACACTATCCTGGATTGCTGGTTATACTATCAAACATGAAAAAGTCCAAAAGCTTTGGTGAGGATTGGAGCCACTATGAATCAGTTAGTGACAAAGAGAGGGTTGTAGTGTATCACACAGGTGATAAGAAATAATGCATCATCATGGATGGTAACATCAAAGACTGGCTACTTACCAAGAATCTATTTCCACTTGGTCTCCACTATGTCCCCACACTGGCTAAACAACATTAGCAAAACTACAATATCAAAAAGGAGACATACCATGTCAGCCCCATATGTAGACATGATTTGACTAGTCCACAATCCACAAGCCCATGAAATACTTGCATAACAAGAATTTCACAGTATAGGATATGACCTCAGATGAAAAAAAAAAAAAAAACACAGCTATGCTCACTAGGCAACAGACTACAACAAATCAGGCTTCACCCACCCCTGGATGCAAAAGTCAGGACAAAAGAAAAGTTTCAATTACCCAATAACACCAAACTAAAAGTGTACACTGTTGAAAATCCATCACATACAGTGCTCAGACCAAACCATAATGTACTTGAATGCTACTCAGCATGGTTTGGAAGACTAGATCAACATGCTGTTCTGCAGCTTATCCAACAGTGCAGATGTCTTCCACAATGCTTAGCAACTTCACTTGTGTGCCACAAGAATAACAAGATGAATCAGATCAAAATGTTTCTTGAAAGAAACCCAAAAAAACCATAATCACAAGTAAAAACCAATCATAAGCCTCCAAGTGCCCTTCTAGGATTACTCACACCCCAGAACCTTTGATGTAACAAGATCTTTGGAATTCCATGGTTCAATCAACATCAAGCAATGGTGTGTACACAATCATTGGGAACAACATATAGTTATCTATGACTGAAAGTAGAGTCTAAAACCTGACATTGTGTACCATACAAATCTATGAAAAAGGCTATATAAAATACACAGAAGACAAAAGTGTCTGATGACAAAGGCTCTGAGAACAGATGCAATGAATATATCAGCCAGGACCTGTGTGTCAATGTTGGGAGAACATACTGTGGCTACTAGGATGAATTCTGGGAAAGTTTTCATGGGAATGGAAAAGTTGTCCACTTTGCTTGCGTAATTCTGACTAAGACTGACCAAGAACCTTCCTTTTAGGGTGATCACTTCAGAGTAGGCTCATCTTCCCAATGGAAATCAGTGGAAAAATTAGAATACATATAGGAAATAATTTTTAATACACTCTATGCTCTCAATATACCAAACATCCAATAATAAAATTTATTCTTAAGCCATCAAAACACCTATAATAAAATTTATTCTTAAGCCATCAAAACACCTATAAATTGATTTCAGAATCAAAGTGTATTTTATTGGCCTATTGATTGATTCATTGATTGATTATATAACATTGTATTCAGTTTCTTTGACAAGTCTGAGCCTATCGATATACTGAATATATCATCATGTAAGTGAATTTTACTGTTTTTAAACATAAAAAAGTATATATGTAAACTTACACCAAAGACTAAGTATTGAGTTGACGGTCAAAACACCTCATCTTACAACTGAGGGGCGGGTGTCATTGGAGAACATATGCACGTGACCGTACATAAAAAAAGTCGATCTTTCTATATCCAAGTCGTGACCTTTGTCCATCTACGTACATTATACTATACGTACACGAGGATATCACAAGAATATATATCTCGTCTTTAGCCTTTGTCTTGCAGACAGAAGCCTTACAGTCCGAGTCCCTCGTGAACTTTTATATCAACCATGATTGTCAATCACTTGGACTTTGATCTGGGGAAAGAACAAAATCGAGCACACCACTTGGCATTCTCCTCGCAGCTCAGGAATCAAAGGTCCAAGATTAACCCACACCGTTAGTGCACAATTTGAATATCAACGCATCAATGAAGCCAGAGCCTTTGATGTAATGCAATCTTTCGAATTCTATGGTTCAAGCAGTGATGCGTACACAATCATCGGGAACGACGAAAGGTTACCTATGACTGAAAGTGCAGTCTAAAACCTGACATTGTGTACAATATAAATCTACAAACAAGGCTATATACAATAAAGAAACCTCCTAGAACACGCGAAACATGTATGCTGAAGGTCCTCGTATGGTTTATACAATGACTTTTATGTGAGCAGCGATAAAGAGCGGCAATAAAAAGAGGTGCAACAAATGGAGGACAAGGGTGTCCGACGATGAAGGCTCCAAAAAGGGATGCGACGAATCTATAAGCCAGGACCTGGGTGTCTAGGGAGAGGAAGAATTCGCAGTCGACAACAAGGACGGACGACGGGAACTGCTCAACGTTGTTCAGCGAGGTGTACGAACGCACACCGGGACAAGAACGAGACGAACGTTGTCCTCAAGCTCCCTCCGGTGGCGTTTCCGACCTTGCCGACAGTCAGACAACGCCTGTCCTTAGCATCGCGCTCACGAGGAGCGGACAGACCGAGCTGCGAAGCGCAGACGGTGAGACGGGGCTTTGCGTCGTCCGGAAAGTCGAAGGGGGTCGGACCGCGGCTGAAGTATACTTGGTACCTGAATACGGATCGAACTCGTTATGCGGGAAAGGCTAAATCGAAACGCACCGAGGAGAATCACGTTTGCTTCGGACCCGTCGCTGCACTTGGCCCTTGAGTGTTCGAAGACACCTCAGTCGGCGGTGTATCGAGTGTCGGCCTCGTCGATCCTGATGGCTGGTGCATACCCGACATTACCGATGCTGGGTTGGTGACGTCAGTACGCAAGTCCTCGAGTCCGGCGATGTCTTGATTCGTCCGCTCCGACACGGCTTCGAGCCGCTCCGTCTTCCCCGGACATCCTGCTCTGGTCTTGAGTCGCTTGGTGCCTGACGGTAGCAATTTGAGCGTGGTATATGGCATCGAGGCCACGCTGCAATCGACGCATACCGCATACGCGTACGTGATCCTCGGGTTCTCCCCTTGTCAACTCGTAGTCGACAGTCGTATTCTCACAAAGCACATGGCAGTTGGTGAGCCCGTATACGTTGGTGAGCCCGTATACGTTGGTGAGCCCGTATACTTTCCCGCTCCCGTCCGTAGTAGGACGGAAAACCATGGTAGTGGTACCCTAGGCATAGGGAAGATTAGTGAGGAAGCGGCAGACTTGCAAGTGTGGGGGACCAGCCAGCCTCTGCACGACCGCCTCTCTCCACTCGACCACAACGCCGGTGACTCGATTCTCCTCGAGGAGAGCAAGGATCGCCTGAGAGACGCGGTGGGCGGTGTCTGCGGATGTAGAGCCGGGCCGGACGCCGATCCAGACGACAGGAGGGCCGAAGCTGCCCTTGTCCTCCTCGCCGGGCGGCCCGTGTGTGTGAAAGCGCGCGGTGTCAATAGAAGCGTAGTCGACGCTGTGCTCCTTGAGGATACCGCGGATCTGCGGACCGAGTGTACTCCAGACGGCGTTGAGCGGAGTGTCAAAGACGCCATGAACAGACTTGACGGGGGCGTGGTGGTTGGAACGACAGATGAGCGCTGGGCAGTCACTGTCCCCGGTAATACCATTATAATAGAACTGCTTTTCGTAGGCGGAAGGACTGCTCAGAAGCAACGAGCGCGGACATATCCGGCAAGGTGGCCGTTGTGTTAATGGTCCGGCTGAAACACAATCTCGGGCCAAGGCTCCAAAATAAACTACCCATTAAACCATGACGTCACTCATCAAACCCCGACGTCACCCATCAAATAGGAGTGGAAGGGAAATCGGAATGAGAAAAGGACGATCAGCCAAAGAAAAACGGACAGACCAGTGCCGGTAATGTAGTAACCGTAGCCCAGACCTCGTCACACTCTGCACCAAATGCTTGGACAGGCAAAAACACAGTGAATCATCATGCAAAGGAGCAGTGGTCTTGTGCATGGAGGACAGCATAAAAAAGGAGTGTTTAGGCAAGCAATTACTTGCCACAGTGCTCAGACATCCCCGGGAAGCAGATCTCTAAGGCTTATAAGCAAGTCATTATTCAAGTAGCACTAATCTATACTTCTGAGCACAAGTCAGAAGTTGAGACTGTCTCAACCTCTGTCCTGCCTGGGAACAACATGGGACTGCTACATTGTTGGTTATTTTGTCAATTCTTGTTTTACAGACCATGAGCATGTCACAAGACTTATCATGTGTGGTCTGGACCCTAGGTCTCCTTTTGCACAGGATCATAGGACTTTTTTGGATCACAAGCCTCATTGTGTGGAGTCTAGACCTTGGATCTGGAATGACTGGGCTGAGACCCCCTTAGTGATACAGGCACTTGTCTTTTAAAAGACATATTAACAGAACATATGATCTCTTGGACCCTTCATTTTTCTTATCTCACTTACCACCATACCTGAACAGCATCTATACTTCAGATACTGACATTCAGTATGCTCTTTTATTTTCATTTGACACATATTGTGCATTTTTGACATTGCACACTTACATTTGGTTACTATTTTAACACTTAGTATGCATTATGGACATTTTGACAGACACCATTACTGGTTATGACAATTTTTCCTCTCTTAACTACATCACTTACCAATAGTATAAATACTCCTTGTACATACCTTGTACCTTATAAAAGAAACAGACCAACAAAACACCCAAGTACTTTGCTCTCAGTATTTCTCTCCTCAGCTTCAGATTTATTTTTTGGTCACTCTTGCTATTGTTAACAGCTTAGCAACAAGCCTTGGTGAACTCATTCTCAATTTAGCATAGTACCAAGTTTAAGTAACTTATAGTGTTTTGGTGTCTTAGTAACACTAGCAACTACAGCTAGCAACCAGTCTCTGTGTTTGTCCCCAGTCCCCTACCAACTCTGCTTATGTCCTTGTCCCATTCCCTTTTATCATTGAGCCCTCACAGACCTTAGCAGCTTTTCCTACCAACCTTGTCTTTAGTAATTTATTATCCTAGTTTCTATTATTTCTCACTATCCCTTAGCAATATTTGCTTCCCTCCTTCCCAATCCTCTTTATCCCTATTACTTAGTCCTTCCTTAGTCTTAGTGACCCCTCTTCTCCACTCCTTGAGCAACTCTTTTTGTCTTCAATTTCCCTTTGATCTTTTACTAACTCAGTGACCTTTGGTTAGCATCTAGTGACTTAGGCTAGCATTAGCAACATTCCATATCTGCACTCCTCCTCCCCCTTTTCTACCACATACATCTTTTGTTCTCTGGGACATTTACCAACTTGCCCTCTCACACACATTTTCTACTGCCAGCTACTATATTTGGTTGCCAGTGCATATAGGTTTTCTTTTGGTTTCCTGGATAGCAGCTAGGCAGCATAGGAGCACATCAACAACTCTTTAACCAAATTTTTAAACTTGACCTCTTCATTAGACTCCAATTTCACATTGCAACATAACCTTGTCCATCAGTCATGCCTTAGAATCTCTGTAAGGAAAGTTCTAATGTCAAATGATACAATACATTGCATACTATTGCATTCAATACCATCACACTAACAGAAGTAAAGTACACTAGCTACTTTACCCCTGCCTCTTAGCCCTGTATTGTGGCTTGCTGGCAGCATAAATAGACTTCATTCATTCATTCATTCCAATTTCACATCATTTAAAGCCTCACTTTTTGATCTCCATGACAAGTCCAATCTATAAGAAACATTAGTTTTGCTTCTCCTGGGTCTTGGTCCAAGACACCTGAAATATCCACATCAAAGGTAATAAACTCTGTAATATTAAGTAAAAAAGAATCTTGTACAAATAGGAATGGCACAAAGTCCTCTTTGCTTGATCCTGATGCTTTATTCAGAAGAAGAAGGCTTCATACTAAAAAAGCATTGCTAAGTTTGCCAATTACAACCTACATTATGAAAACTAACTACCAGATATAAGATGCTGCTGCTATGATGGTTCATTAATCTCTACAAAAAATGAAATATCTGCTTGAGTGTGCTAGCATCAGTTGATGCAAAAGAGAAAAAGACAAGAGTACTAGAGTATGGGATATACAAACTGAGCAGGAGTAACTGGGTTCTAATTCCTATATAGGGGGAATATCCATAGGCTGATTTGATAAAAGAAGTCAAAGAGTCCTACTCTGAGGCAGTTGATGATACTGGTAGCATTGCTAACCTGACTCAGATCTGTAAGGAGCATACTTGTCTAAGTAGAAGTGACACCACTCTCCAATTAGAGAATTTAGAGCTAAAGCTAAGAAATTAGACAAAGTCATTAAAAATAGGGCTTTTATAAAGAAATTCATGGAATTCTTTGTGCCAGCCTTGGCTGATGCCATAGAAGGAAGTATGATCAACAAGTATAGCCACCATAAGGATCATGCTAAGAACAGGTACAAGGATCACAGGTGTCACTTGTTTGAAGTACTGTTGATAGTAATAGCCTCTATAGATGGATTAGCTGTGAGAAGTATTAGAGGATAGAAAGAAGCAATAGCACTTAGAGAAGACTCAAGGAAGAAGAGAATAAGGAAAACATAACTCATTTACAAGGTTCTATAGTGACCATTGGAAAACAGGCTAATAAAATGCAAGCTTTACAACCTAGTCAATTAAATATGCACAATGCCTTTCTGGATATCAGTAGTCACAATGGACTTTAAATAAATAGGCCAGCTCCAGCTCTGCAATCATCTTCTGGAGGCAACAATACCTACTGCTATTATTGCTGAAGACAGGATATAGGATTACTGAATGTGACTGTGTAAAATCTAATAAACAAAGAAGCTAGGTAGATGGGAGAACTAGGATGTCTAATAGGGCTGCCCCTCTACCACAGAAACTACCCAATAGAGCTACTTGCTATAACCCTTGAGAGGCCCCTGGCAATTCTGCAAAGGACCTCTGCAACTCAATGTCACCCCAGCCAACCCTCCCATACAAGCTCTTGATTGCTCTAGTCCAGGTAATGCTACACAATCCTTTGCCCAGCTTCAGGCCATTGCTCTGAACCCTAATGATAAGGACAAAACACCCAAGCAGGATGATAACAACCTTGAGGCAATAGACATAGAACTCAAGGAACAACATTTGTAGATAAACCAATCACATCACCTAGGTCAGCTATGGGTGCCCATTTGCAGGAATTTAAGGAACAGTGTCTCCAAAACAGAATATGCATACTCTGCAGCAACCCCAGGCACTTCATTCAAGCATACTCAGACCAGAATGCCCTTGGACAAGCTATTTAGACAATAAACAGGGCCAAGTTTAAATTCCAGTACACAGAAAATGAGTTGGCAATTTAGTCAACCTAGAAAATACACTGGATTGTGGAATTGACCCCAATATCTTCTCTGCTGCAATTTGACATATATATCCTTTAGCACCTGTTCCAGACACTCTTGCAGCATACCTATTCTCCTGATCCTCCCAGTCCTTCCTACTCAAAACCTTTCTCAACCCTTTACCCTACCCTAACACTATCAATGCCCTGATTGACAGTGGCATTACAGACAACTTTGTCAATGATGTCTGGGTTCACTGCTCTTTCCTCTACTGGATTAGGCTATCAAGCCCCATCTAACTCTGACTGATTGACAGTAGTCTGTCTTCTAGCAGAGACATCATATACTATCTATATGTCCTCCTACACTTTGAAAATAGCATAAGGCAGGAGCTCTGGATGCTTATTACCCAGCTACATAAAGTCACCCCTATTGTCCTGGGCCTTCTATGGTTATGATCCACTAACCCTTGCATTAATTGGCAGACCCTCACAATAACCCTCAATTGGATGGACCCTTCTCCTTTTCCCTTTTTCCCTCCCTCCAACTTGGAACAGGTTGATTCCAGAGCTCTCAGCAAGCTGCATTTCAGCTCAGCATAATCCTTCACCATCAATGTCATGCTTGAATTTATAGGCACTACCTATACTGCCTTCATCAACAGCAGAAACCTTTGTAAGTATAGAGGGAGGTCTCTTAAGTAAGGTATTAGACACTCTAATTGAGCTTCAGATCTTCAACAAGAACCCAACAGCCTCCAGACTAATTTTGCACTATCACATCAACAGCATCTGTCTGTTGAATAGTCTGGAATTCCCTGTTGACTTGTAAATCACCTGCACTTTGCAACCCTAATCATCCTTAGATTACTATGGTTACACAAAACCAATCCTGACATTGATTGGAAAGGAATAAGCATGATTTTCAATAGCAAAGGTGCTTAACTAGCTGCAGAGATTTCCCTCTGATTCTGGCACTCTCCCTCTATTGAAAAAGAACCTGACCCCAATCATCCCCCTTCTCTGAACCCCTAAATCCTCTCTTCATCCCTTACTGCAGGACCTTAGAGGGAAGGAAGGAAGCTATAGCATCAGGAACTCCATTCTCTCTCTAAAAAATCACAATACCAATGCCAACAATTTTCCTTTTCTGCCCCCTTCATTAAAAAAATTCCCTTGACTCCTACCACCACATTCATTTTCCTTAAACATTTCCTGCAACCAATTCAAGGGCCTGCTTCCCCTCTAAACCACTTTCCCCAACCCTCAGCCTACACAACCTATGAGCAAGAAGACTCTCAGACATAGCTTGCATGTTATAGATGCCACTCTATTGTCTAGAATCTTTCAAAATAGAACCTAAGCCTATCAGCTGTATCTAACTCCCATCAGACAGCTTTGGGCCCAAAAACCCCTAAACCCTGTTATTCCAAGGAGAAAAATTTGTATGAGGTTGTATCCTTCAAATACCATCAATTCACAGATGTATTCTTAGCAAGAGTGCTAAGAAACTTTCTCTGCACTGACCCCATAACTACCAGATTGACTAGGGGGAAGACACTCTACTCTTTGGAAAAGTCTACAATATATTGAAAGCTGAATTCTGGAACCTTGAAAACTATATTATATGGACAAAATATTAGGACAAGGCTTCATCTGATTCTCATCCTCCTCTGTGGAACTCTAGTTCTCTTTTCTAAGAAGGATAGCATACTCTGCTTGTGCATTGATTAGCAAGAAGCAAACCAGATCATGAAGAAGAGCTGATACCTCCTCCCTCTCATTGGAGACCTTGTAGACAGTAAAATGAATGATTGATCTTTTGTCCAGGACTATTGCAGGGCAACATCAGTATATTCATCATATACCAGAAATAGACTAACAAGACTAGTCTACAGATGGTATTGTGTGTGTGCATGTGCCATTGTCACCTTAACTGGACCAGTTTCTCTCTCTGTGCCAAGAATACAATCACATTCATTAATAAGATGCCTTAATCAGGTTAGCTGCCTTCTCTGCAACTTAATACAATATCACAAACAAATGTGTGCTAATCTGCATTAGCATGATCTGTTAGGGGACCCCTCAAGTTTTCCCATTTCTCCATGTCCTATCCCCATCAGATTACCTCTACTATAGTTTTCATTGATGCCTTTACTTTTGACCTATCTATAGGTCTCATATTCAGCTCTTTAAATGCAGTAGTTTCTTGTTCATAATTCAGATAGTGTTGACCTTCTGTATAGTCACAAGATTATGTAAACATTTCATAATCAGGTGGGCATTTTTACAAGCTGGCCAAGGGAGTTTTCTCAGACTTGTTCTCTTTGGATCTTCCTCTGCTAAGTATATAGCTATACTTGTAGATATATCTATTGCCAAATATATCTCTTTGAATCTCCCTCTGCCAATTGTGTAACTGAGCCACAGCCTCCAGAGGTCACCCTTACATGATCAATGCATCCACTATGCTATATATTTGTTGTATCATATACTTTTAGCTGTGCATTCACCACCCCTGCATAACCAAACCTTATTAGTACAAGTTCCCAAGAACAAATCAAAATCTCAAAATATCAAAATCTCAAAATACAAAAGACACACCACCAAGACTGTGGCACATCATAGCAGCTATACCTACTGATTGTGTGACAGGAATATAGTTATTCTGTATCCATAATTTTCATGCTGCATCTGTGCTATACTAGGCCTGAGATCTGTTCCCCTTTGGTCAAATTGCTACTCACTTACAAGGCTGGGTTAGTCAGAGGAAAGAAAGACAAACCTAAGTGGAGGAGTGGTAAGGATTTTGTGGGAGATGAGTAGTGGCAACTTTATATGGATACCAAGGTCTGAATATCAATGTCTGTCATAAAGAAGTCAACTATGAGAGTAGTATAAATGAAGGGATTTGTCCTCTAAGTGTATGATTGGCTTCTGTAAGGATGCTGTTGGCTCTCATTATGATATCACACAGTGTCACATGAGTTCATACAGTTCACAGATAGAGATAACTGCTTATTTATTTATTCTGTATTGAAGGGTCATTGACACTGCTTCATTGACAACCTGGGACAGACACATTCAATCCTTCAAAGCTTCATGATCAGACTCAGCCCATTGATGCATGCAATGTCACAAAAGCAAAAGACTTAGCAATACTCTTAGAACAAACAACCTTTAACATTGTATGAGAAATAAATGAACTGTTTTGAAGTTGTATTCTGAGTTAGCATTGACAAGTCTATAACTAGTCTTGATTACTACATCCTTGACTAGAGAGCTACAAACTCAAGTTTAGATTTTAGGCAACATTCCAGAGCTTCAAGCTTCAGAAGCAATGTTCTGAGTCTTCATATATGAAGGTCAGAAACACTGATTGCCTCAAGGAAATGCTGCCATTCTTCAAAGGATCAAATGATTGCAAGCATCTCCTTGTCATGGATCTTGTAGTTCCATTCTACTGTATTTAGGCTCTTTGAGTAGAAGGCTACAGGATGCCACTTGC
>JABCKS010000821.1:0-11574 GCA_018851325.1 Termitomyces sp. DKA19 | reverse complement strand
TTGCTAAGCCCTATCTATGGGTCATACTCTTGACTCTAAGTCCGGAGTTATCATCTTTTGGGTTAGGGTTAGCCTTTCTGTTGTGCTGCACAGTTGTTTCCTATACTTCTGAGGCTTCTGAAGCATTACACCTGGCATAGGAGATCTCCAGACTTGTTCTCTTTGGATCTCCCTCTGCCAGGTGAGTAGTTATGCTTGTAGACATTGTACAGTACTGAATATACTTTGGATCTCCCTCTGCCAGCTGTGTGACCAAGCCACAGCCTCCAGAGGTCACCCTTACACATACTTCCATTTACTTTAAGGAGTTGAGTTCTTCTTGATATGATTCTTCCCACCTTGCTCCATCTGGTGAGTTTCTTGCCTTCTTTCATGTTTGTGGACATTCAAGATCAGCTTCAGAGGTGTTAAGTGCTGCTAAAATTTGATCAAGATCAGGTTCCTGTTCTCTAGTGATGTCATCATCCTGTACCTGTCTTTGCTCTATGGCAGCTCTCCTGCACTCTGCCTTTTCTTCTCTAACACATTCAGCTGCCTCCTTTGATTTTCTAACTGCCTTCTCCACTTATGTCTCCCCTTGCTTTCTTCAGTAACATGCTTTCTCTGTAGAGATTGTGACTCTTGCAGATCTATGGACATCTTGTTCAACTTGCATGGGTTCATTTGGTACAGGTAGTTCATCCTGCTTGACTACAACTGGTGGCACATCAATGAGTGTTCTATAGATAGGTGAGGTCTCATTATCATTTTCTTTGACAGGCCTAATTTCTTTGGATGCTGTAATTATATAGCCTGTAGTTCCAGAAGGTAGAGAAACAAGGGATCAGAAATCCATGTTCAGAGAGGATTTTTAAAAAAGCAATAGATGAAGTGTATGCCTCCATTGCTTAGTGCTAATCATTTTGCCATCTTGTCAGTAGCCACCAATATTAACCCCAGTACTGCTGACCTTGAGACTGAAAATATAAGCATCCTCTCCAATATACAATGTTCTTTGCTCAATCCTAGTACAAAGGAAACCATTCTTTAGTTATGCAAAAATATTCCTGCTTGGGAATGTTGCCTCCCTTGCTACTACATTGTTGCCACCACTCTATCTCAAAATTCTTTGAAATTGGAAGTGGAACTAGAGATGACAGACATGCAGCAGATCTTAAGTGTGATGGCCCTGCTAGATAGTGGGGCCACAGGCCTTTTCATTGACACAAACTGTGTGAAGTGACACCATCTCACCACTTGACCCCTGTTGTATCCAATCCCAGTCTACAACATTGATGGCACCCCCAGTGAAGCTGGATCTATCTGCTCCATTGTGGATCTAGTCCTCCATTATCAGAGTCACTCTGAACAGGCTGTTTTTGCAGTGACCAAACTAGGAAGGCAGGACATGATCCTGGAGTTTACTTAGCTCTGAGAGCATAATTCAGAAATTGACTAGGATAAGGGATTGGTGAAGATAAGTCAATGCTCACATCATTGTGCCACCTGTGTAGAAGAAGCCCAGGAGGAATGCAGAGCAGAGATCCATGAGCATGCAGCCATATATGCCTGTCATGCTCTTTTTTACCCTATGCTGATCTTGACCCATTGGACCCCCCCTCACTGGCATTCTCTTACAGAGAGGCCCTCTATGAGGATGTCAGAGGAGGTGGATGTGGTAGCCAAGAGGAGGATGGTGAAGCAGGGAAGTCAAGCTATGCTCCAGACCCAAAGTTCCCAAACAAGGCTATTGAAGTGGGGGATTGGATTTATACAACTACTCTTTGCCTCCCTCCCACCAAGGCAAAAATAAGAGCTAGCCAGACCACCTCTCAATGACTGGCTGAGGCATTTGCAGCAAACTCAACACCAAAGACTTCAAGCAGGGCAATTTTCTGATACCTTCAGGATTTTGAGAAGGTATTTGCCAAAGGATCTTTTGATTCCCTTCTAGAGCATAAACAATAGGACCATGCTATTGAGCTGGTTTCAGGAGCTGAACCTTCAAGTTGCAAGGTTTACCCACTTGCACCATGGGAACAGGATGAGCTAGATGCCTTTCTACAGGAAAACCTCAGCTCTGGACAAATATGACCTTCAAAGTCTCCTATGGCCTCCCTAGTCTTTCTTATTAAGAAGAAGGATAGGTCCCTCCATCTGATTCAAGACTATCAAGTCTTGAATACAATGACTGTGAAGAACCACTACCCCCTTCCCCTTATCTCCAAACTTATAAATAACCTTTATGGTGCATATTATTTTACCAAGCTGAATGTATGTTGGAGTTACAACAATGTGTACATTAAGGAGAGAAATGAGTGGAAGGCAGCATTCTGAACAAATCACAGACTCTTTAAACCTTTGTTAATGTTCTTTGGCTTCACAAATAGCCCTGCCACCTTTTAGACTATAATGAATGACATTTTCCATAATCTGATTGTGGAAGGTGTTGTCTGTTGGACAACATACTCATTTACACTAAGACCTTGGAGGAACATTGTTGGATTACATATATAGTCCTGGAATGTCTCTATCAGCACCAACTCTATCTGCAACCCAAGAAGTGTAAGTTTGAGCAGATAAAAGTGGAGTACCTAGGCCTAGTTATTTCACATGGTGTGGCAGAGATAGATCCTGTTAAAGTGGTAGGTGTGGCTGAATAGCCAGACCCAAGGAATAAGAAGGAAGTGCAGGCTTTTCTAAGCTTCACTAACTTCTACTGGAAGTTCATTCAGGACTTCTCTCACCATGTATGCCTCTTGTTTGACCTTACTAGCAGAAATGTGTCATGGAAGTGGGAGTCTTCACAACAGGCTACCTTTGATGCCCTTAAGTAAGCTGTTACCTTGAAACTTGTCCTAATATTTCCAGATAATAATGCCCCTTTTTATATTGAAGCTGATAGCTCTGACTTTGCCACAGGAGCAGTCTTGTCCCAACAGTCAAAGAAGGATAGGAAATGGCATTCCATGGCCTTCTACTCCAAAAGTCTTGATGTGGTAGAAAGAAATTATAAGATTCATAATAAAGAAATATTGGCTATCATTCAGTCATTAGAAAAGTGGCAACATTTTCTGGAGGGTATGTGATATAAGTTTGAAATCTGGACAGATCACAAGAACCTGGAATATTTTCATTTGGCAAAGAAGCTAAACAGACACCAAGCTCAATGGTCCTTGTATCTGGCCAATTTTGACTTCTCATTGCACCACAAACCTAGACAAGGTATGGGCAAGCCAGATGCCTTGTCTAGGAGAGCAGACCATGGCACAGAAGCCAATGACAACAATAACATCATGCTCCTAAAATCAGAGCTCTTTACCATCCAGGCTTTAGAAGGGATTGTAGCCCAAGGAGAGATGGCAGCCATTTTCAGACACATAAGGCAGGGAAATTGGTAGGGTGTACAGGAGGATGCAGTGGCACAGGCAGCACATGCCTTACAGAAATGACAAGCCAGAGGAGTAAAGTCAGTGCATACAGAGGAATGGGGTCTGCAGGATAGGCTGTTGACTTTTCAGAGGCAGATCTATGTACCTAACATTCCAGAGCTCTGATGGCACATTGTAGAACAACACTATAACTCATGCATCTAGGTAGATAGAAGACATTGGAGCTAGTGTCAAAAAACTACTGGTGGCCTCAAATGTCTCAATATATTGACACCTACACAAGTACATGCAACCTATGCCTATACACTAAACCCTGCTGCTAACTACCTATGGGTCAACTACACCCTCTGCCAATCCCTGCTAGCTGATAGAGTGTGGCATCAGTAGACTTCATTGTAGAACTTCCAGATGCCCATAGGTATAATGCAATCATGGTGGTAGTGGACTTCTATGGGAAATGAGCTCATTTTATCCCAATCCACACTACTTGTTCTGCATTGGAAGCAGCCAGTCTGTATCAGAAAAATGTTTGGAAGCTTCATAAATTATTGAATGGCTATATTTCAGACAGGGGCCCTCAATTTGTGACAGAGTTCACTCAAGAGCTATACAGGTTATTGAGGATAAAGCTTTACACAACTACAGCCTACCACCTTCAGTCCAATGGACAGACAGAAAGGGTAAATCAGGAGCTGGAGCAGTGTCTGCAATTATTCTGCAATGAAAGGCAAGATGATTGGGATGAGCTGCTACCGATGTAGAATTCCAGTATAACAATCACATCCACTCCTTCACTCAGATGACCCTTTTTTTCCTGGACACAGGCCAGCATCTGTATATTAGTTTTGAGCCCTGAGCAAGACCCTCAGAGAACAGGACAGTGAATGAGTTTGTGGAGAAAATGAGGAGAGCATAAGAGGAGGTGAAAGCAGCATTGACAAAAGTAAAGGAGGACATGGCACAATATTATGACAGAGGAAGAACCCCAGCCCCAGTGTACAAACTAGGAGATTGAGTGTATCTGGATGGTTCAGATATTAAGACAACATGACCATCACAAAAGCTGTCTCACCATCATCTAGGGCCATTTAAGGTGGAGAGACAAGGAGGGCCATTAGCTTATAGGTTGAAACTCCTGGTCAGTCTACAGCAACTACATCCAGTCTTCAATACAGTCAAGCTATTCCTGGCACCTAAAGATCCCATTCCAGGTCAATGCCAAAAACCACTGCCACCACCAGTGCTAGTCAACAATGAGGAGGAGTATAAGGTGGAGGAGATATTGGACAGTAGGTTGTTTTGAGGAAAGCTACAGTTCAAGGTGAAGTGGAAGGGTTATAGCATTGAGGACATATTTTGGAAACCACAAGAGAATATACATACACTAACCTGAGTGCAGGAATTTTACCAAAGACACTTCAATGCCCCAAAGGCAATTTGAGGCATTCTCCCCATTTATGCAGCAGATAAGGCAATTTGGGAGTTTTTCTACCCAGGTACATTGGGACACCCCACTCTAGAAAGGGGGTGATGTCAGAGACCACTCAGTTTAGCTCATTTCACCTTATTTCATCTCATTTCACCTCATTTTGCTTCACTTCATCTTGGATCATTTCACCTCAGAACCACCATCACATGCAGCAATAGGTCAATGATGGTATATGACTTTGATCTATGAGTTTAAGGTTCACCTCACCTCACTTCACCTCACCTCACCTCATATTCCTGTTCCAGACTCCCTGTTGGTTGCATGATAAGTAGGAACACATTATGAAGGGCATGTGACTGTCTATCACTGTATAGTTAGTCCCATAGTTCAGAAGCCTAGAAGGTCACACTGGGCATAAGGAATCCTCAGACTTGTTCTCTTTGGATTTCCCTTTGCCAGGTGTGTAGCCAGATTTGTAAATGTAGCATAGCTCTGAATAGACTTTGGATCTCCCTTTGCCAGCTGTGTGATTTCAGTTTCAGCCTCCAAAAGTTGCCCTTACAGTCTGGTTTTCACAAGATAGAACTGATTCATGGCAAGGGTTGTGCTTGATATGCTTGTTCCAGTCTAGTCCAGCTCTTAGTTCCTCCTCAAGCACAATCCATGTATCAAACTCAAGTTCCTCAACATCACCCAGGGATCCAGCACTGGCAGAAGGTCCAATGCCAGCCCTGCAAACTCTGGTTTTAAGATGAGAAGTTGTTGGTTTTTGCTGTCTGTGGCTAGGTGTGTCACAATCATCTCCAAGTCATCCTCCAGGGTGAATGCATTGCCTCCAGTTGGTGTGAAGGTGATCTTTGAAGTTTTCTTTTGATCCTTCTTCAGATTCTTGTAGTAAGCCAAGCAGACCTTCTTTGACTCTTCAAGAGTTTTTCATTCCATGGCTCCACCCTTAAGGATGCACCAAGGTGTGGTATGGCCTGTATATACCTGTACAGGGCGCTTGCAAGCTTTGCACATCAAGCATGTGATGTTGCTTCCCCTGAATGGTTTTACAGTGAATGTGGTTGGATTTGTGTCTGCAAGCATGGAAGTGGACTTGTCAGCCTCCAGGAGTGTCTGCTCTCCCTCCAAAAACTGTCTGATCTCTACTGGCCCATACTTTGTCATATCCCCTGCCTGTCCCAGATTGCAAGAAATAATTGACTGCATGTGCACAAACGATTTGTTGTACAGGGCAGACAACACTGCAATGGATTTCAGCAGGTCCTTGTTAACTTCTTTGACATTGAAAGCACAGTCAATCTTCTCAAAAATTGTGTCGACCATTTTTGTGAGGGGTTCGGACAGGGAGCACTTTGTGGTAAGCACATCCTGGAGGAGACGTACTTGCTTAACAGGGATGGTGCCACCATGACAATCATTTAGGTACTTTGACAGGACCACTTGGTCCTCTTCCTCTATGCAAAGTTTCTGTTCTAAGGCAGAGATTATGCATTTGAGGAAGGAACATGCCAGGCATTTATTCGAGGCCCAGACATGGCGAGATTGCAGTTTGTAGGTGGAGTACAGCACAAGTAGGGGATCAAACATGTAGTCCCACAGTTGGACCATTGAGAGTTCCAATTTCATGGCATAGGCCCATTCCATATACTTGCCATTGTCTTTCTCCAGTACATGTCCAGTCCAGGATGACGTAATTTTCCCAATGGGGTGGATGATGGGATTGCTTGAGTTATTGACCAGTCACATTTTGGCAATCCTAGTAGCAGATAAGGGCACAGGTGGGGATGGACCAGGAGTTTCTACTGGGCTTCTGCTCATAGATGACATATCTGTAGTTCTGCAGACAAAGACAAAGGATTTTCAAGGGTATGCAATGCTTATGTAGATTAGATCAGGGGAAATCGGGCAGCAGACTTTCAAGGTATAGGTTTTGTTTCAGTGCTCGAAGCAGCAACAACCCATAACCTGTTAGAAGATGAAACCTATTAGTAGGGCCAGAATATCAATATCCTTAGTATTTCTGTACAAATGACTGTTATTTGTGTGTACCTATAAGTAGCACAGAATGTTAATATCTAAGTCTATCGTATGTATAGTGTATAGTGTCCAAATCAGATATGATAGTGTATCAAGCTTACCCTCAGTGTTTCTGTACAAACAGCTGAGGGTGCCAGTTGTTGGTACATAGTATATATAGCTCTCTATGCCATTGTCCTTTGTCCAATGGCCATGTACATTGGCCCTGACTTCATTGTTTTCATTTGCCTGGTGGCCAATGCTTATGGTGCCTTTGTGCCTCTGTCCATCAGATCGCAATATACTACAAATACTTGGAATATCCTAGAACACCATGACCACATGCAAGGAGGAGATTTTGACTCAGTTCATGACAAGGAGGAGTGTTGGATATCACATTTGTGATATTGTGACAGGGTGCCATGAATGCCATTGTCAAAGGGACATAGCCACCATCTGCTTTGTCTACATAGGTATATAGATTGTTATATAAAGATACATATACCCTCAGTTCTGTTTACATGATACTGAGGGTACACAACTTACATTTACTATTCTACTTACTCATACTTACCACACTGTACCTGGATTGAAAGCTTACTGTGTAACATTCTAGGTACATACAAATACAGTTCCGTTTACACAACACTGAGGATTGAACACTTACTGTGTAACATTCTAGGAGTAGATGACAGTCTGCTAATAAACTGTGACATACAGTTGATGAGGAATATGACTAGTAGTATGTGTAAGATAGGTGCATCATCATTGTCATTACAATAATGTATGTGATTCATGTATATGCAATTTTTCAAATTTCTTTTCTATTGTATCTTATCTTCCATTCAATGGGGTCTCTGTTGAGCTCCAACTGTTTCACAGTTATGATTGGTTAAAACATGCAGGTCATCTGGGGTTACAATCATTCTTGATTGTTTAACCCCAGGTACAATTATCTTACTTACTTATCCATTATGTGTACTTACATATCATTCTTGATCATTTAACCCCAGTCTGTTGTACTACTTATACACAAATATATTCTATTCTGCAATATGCTGCAACAGGTTATGGGCCCCGCCACCACAAATGATAACACTTCCAAAACCTTACAGTTTCTGAAATTTAATGGTACTAATTATCATGTATAGGCCAACAATATGAAATCTGCCCTGTTGGCAAAGGGGCTATGGGGGGTTGTCTCTGGATGCAAAACTCACCCTCCTAAACCTCCCACCAAATTTCTGGATTTAATGATATCTCCCTACCCAAGGAATGAATTATCCTATAATATTCCCTTCAAAGAAAGAGATGACCTGATGAAGGCCATGCAATCCAAGGAATTTTTGACGTGGGAACACATAAAAGAAAAGTACAAATAATGGCTCATCAAAGACAACTCAGCAACTGGCTTAATTCATAATGTGATGAAATATACACAGCATGAGGCCATTGTCAACTATGACAGCTCCAGGAAAATCTGGGAGCAGTTACAAAAGAATTATGTTGACCAACAGAGTGGAGTTAACATCCACTACTATTATCAACAAATTTACGCAAAATGTTGGGATGGACATTCACCATTAACTGAACACCTGGGGTTTTACATGAATATTTGATGTTGCTTTAAAGAGGCCAGCCATAATGTTGACAATTATACAATCCTTAATGCCATTCTTCTTTTATTGCCAAAAACTCCCACCTGGGAAGTTGTCAAGCAGAGCTTGCTGCTTTGAAGTGGCTCCCTGACTCTTGAAATAGTCACAACTGAATTGTTATCAGTATATGACAGACTCACTCTCAAGGATGCCACCACAAACAAGACACTTGCTTTTGTTTCAAAGGCAGATCACAATTTAAGTGGGAGTAAATACGAATTTAAAAATATGAAGAAGAATGCAAAACCCAAATGTGAACCAAAACCCAATGATGTTTGCCATAATTGTGGAGAGAAAGGCCACTGGCATCCAAAATGTCCCAAACTGAACAAATCCAAACCAGTTGGGAACATTAATGTGTCTGTATCCACATCTGGCAACTCTACTTGGAAAGTAGGCAAACTTCTAATGGTGACTGACACAGGAATGCCTACAGGTTTACTTCTGGATAGTGCCGCATCTTGCCATATGATTGCTGATTGACTATATTTTACAAGTTATCAAGAAGTCAACAACCAACATATTTCAGTCAGAGGCATGAACACCTTACCAATAACTGGAAAGGGGACTATTACATTCAGAACTTGTTTAGCTGATGGTATATCCAACATACAATTGCTTGATGTCTTACATATCCCTGCTCTTGGTGCAAACCTGGTCAGCGTTGGGTCATTACAATGTGCAGGAGCTGTTATCCAGGGGCTGCCCTATGGCATAAGCTTGGCCTGGAACAACAAAGAATTTTTATGCACTAACCTAATTGGTATGCATGGTACTCTCTATCATATAGAGATAATGACCTTGGGCATTAACAATAATCATATTGCCTATATTGTGAGCTGACCTACTATGTGACTCTGGCATTGTCAACTTGGACATATTAGTCCACAAACTATCAAGACCATCATAGATCAAAACCTCACAACTGGAATAAATCTGAAATTCCCTTGTAAGTTTGATCGACTCTGTAGTGGTTGCACCAAAGGCAAATCCACTCATCCCCCTCTGCCTGATGCAAGTTCGACCCAGTACAACAAAAATGAGCTCTTTGTCATAGACTTGGCAGGGCCAATAAATGTTCCAACCTGGGATGGCAAACATTATGCTTTAGCCATGGTTGAAGCTAGTCAACATTACCCATCAGGCTCATTGCTCAAAAATAAGGATGAAGCTTATACAACAGTCCAGGACAATGTTGTGCATTATGAGCGTCAAGGGGGTAAGCTTGTCAAAATAATTCAGACCAACAATGGGAATGAGTTTGTAAATTCTCTGATGTGGGACTTCTGCCAACAGAATGGCATAAAGCATCAGATGACAAACCCATACCACCCTCAACAAAATGGAATTGCTAAGCGGACTATTGCAGTCTTGATGGACATGGTGAGGTGCATGTTACATGCTTCCAAAATGGACTTATGTTACTGGGGCAAGGCATTTTTATATGCCATGTATATATGCTCCATTATGCCCACCTCTGCTCTTAATGGCAAGATCCCATATACTGAATGGTATGGCCAAAAGCCAGATTTATCCCATGTTAGAATCTTTGGTTCACTGGGGTGGGTGCATGTACCTAAAGAAGTCCATCAAGGAAAGCTGGAGTCACAAGCAGTGAGGGTAAGAATGCTGGGCTGGTGGATGGATGAAACTAAAGGATACAAACTCGAAGATCTGGAAAATGGAAAATTAATAACCTCCAGGGATGTGGAGTTTTATGAGGATGATACTCCAAGTGAATTAGCTCACCTGGATCCTGGACTCACAAGTTTGACTACAGAAGAAATAAACAATTTTGTTGATACAGCTGTGTATCCTGAATCCAGCAAGCCACTTAAAGTCTCCATCCCTAGAGCCTCTTCCAAGTCAGATGTTGAGGGACAATTAATTGAAGAAAATCCATCAGACAATCATTCAGGTTATTGCACTCCAATTGAAGACCTTTGTTATCCATCCATTTCACCAATCCCTGCTATGTCACCATGAAGTACAACACCTGTCATGCCCTCAGCACCATGCAAAAGCACCAGATGGTCAGACTTGCCTAAGCAAGAACTATCAACACATATCAAACAAATCCCCATTAGGTACCAACAAGCCAGTGATGACAATGAAAATGTAGTGCACACAGCCTTCGTCACCATTGCAGGTCCTCACATTGAGGAAGCACTTAAATCCTATAATGCCAATGAATGGCAAAAGGCCATTGAAACTAAGTACCAACAATTACTTTCCAAGCAGGTATTCAAAGAGGTAAATGACTTACCTCCAGGCAAGAAAGCACTTGGAAGCAAGGTTGTCCTCAAAGAAAAACTCAATGAGCATGGAAAACATGCCAAATATAAAGCTTGGATTGTTGCTCAAGGTTTTTCACAAGTTCCTGGCATCGATTACAATGACATGTTCTCTTTGGTTGCAAAGTTCACCACTCTGAGAGTATTTTTAACTCTAGCAGCAACCTTGGATTTCGAGGTCCATCAAATCAATGTGATTGGAGCATATCTGGAAGGAAATCTTGAGGAAGATATCTACATGAGAGCACCAGATGGTATAGGAAATGCCAAGTACTGGAAATTACTCAAGGCTATATATGGACTCAAGCAAGCTGGACGTAAGTGGAAGAAGAAACTACATGGTATGCTCATGTGTTTAGGATTTGAGCCTTCCCATGCAGATGATTGCCTCTATGTTTTATGCACACAGGGTAAAATTGTACTCATTGTTCTCATCTATGTTGACAATATGGCCATTGCAGGCAAAAACTTATTTAAAGTCATCTCATTCAAACAGGACATGAACAATAACTTCAACATCACTGATCTAGGTGAGATCCATTACCTTCTGGGACTACAAATTACCAGAGACCGAGCCAATCGAGTCATCTACCTTAACCAGTCAATGTATATTGACTCGATCCTCAAATGGTTCAGAATGGACTCCTCCCATCCTGTCTCTATGCCTCTGGCTGTTAATCATAATCTTTCGCAACTTCAGAGTCCACATTCCAAAGAGGAGCGCAACAACTATAAATTGTATGCTGGTCAGACAAATTATTTGTCCTTGGTCAGATCATTGCTTTATGCTACTCAAACAC
>JABCKS010000820.1:0-11591 GCA_018851325.1 Termitomyces sp. DKA19 | reverse complement strand
GGTGGGACAAAATTTGTTGGGCCACGACCTCACCCCCCCCCCCCCCCTCTAAGTATCAAGACCCTCAAGGTATGGTAGGTGTCATTGGTTTTTGGAGTACCTGTGGAGGTCTGGTGATCTCCTGAGAGTCTTTTCAACAGTTCATTGTCCAATTCTTCCTAAGGTAGTGCAATGTCTTTCAACCATGAGCATGGGTGCCTGACCCCTCTGACTACCAATGACATAGTGGCCTAGATCATATACAAGGTGCAATGAATGGAGCAGAATTAGCAGTGAGAGAGGGAGGTAGTGGATTGCTTATTTGTCATATATGTCTACTCTACCTGGCTCCAGATAAATTTGCTGACATTCCAAAAGAGCAACAGGAACTGTGGGTAGCAGCTTTGGGATCCTAAAAGGTCCCTGGGCCTCAGTACAAACCAAAGAAAGCCTCCTGGACCTAGGCAGTCCCTGCACCACAGCATTCCCATCAGAGGGAGGGATTTCTGTTATGAGAGTAGTATGTCATGAATCAGCCAGTAAGTGACTGGGTTTGGGGTCATTGTCAGGGAGCTGACCCTCCCTAGTACAACTCCTGTTGGGCATGTAAGGAGTCTTACATCCTACCTGCACTGGGATGCTCCCATAAAGCTTAGGACATTTGTGACAGGTGCCAGGATCAGTACATTTGTTACTCATTCCAGGTCTAATAGCAGTTGGGATGGTGGAAAGGGAAAGCATCCCTGGCTTCAGTGCTCCAGGTTATTTGGCAGCTCTATGTTGAGGTTGTGATTGAGATGTGGGCCTCAAGGAGGCTCCTTTCCATGGGCAAGTCTGCTGCAAGCACAGAGGGGGAGGATATAGAGGCATGGTCAGAGTTATGGGAGTATGAGAACAAGGTCTTAGGAGTGGCTGGTCCCTTAGGAGCATGCCTGTTGGGCCCTGGGAGCTCCCCTCTTCCTTCCTTCAATAGGGTCCCTGAGTTTGAAGGTGGAGTCCAAGCATCATTATACATTGTTAGGAGAAACTCCTAGCTCTAAGTGCCCTTGTGCTGGGCCTTTCTTACTATTCTATCAGTTTCTTACACCCTCAATTCAAACCTCCCTTGATCCCTCCAACCCTGGAATGTTGCTGTTAGATGAGGTCACTGGCCTATTAAAGAAGGTGGCCTGGCTACAAGAGGTTGAGGTTACCCAGTTAAACCAGAACCAATACATTATGGCCCAGAACCAGGAGCTGGTCTAGGAGTTGGTAATAAAGATGGGGGAGTTGGATGCCTTTCACTACAAGGCATTGTGGGAGCAGAGTTAAGGGGAGATGTTGGAGCCAAAGTAGTGGGAGCAGAAGGTAGCAGGGTAGTATGAGGACAATGTGGACTTGAGGATAAATGAAGAACTTGACTGAGCTACTCAAATACCCTAAGCAACAAGTGGGAGTTGAAGGAGCATAAGGCAGCTAAGAATTGGGCAAGTGGCAAAGAGCAGAGAGCAGGCAAGGCAAGGAGCAAGCATGACTCTGAGCTAACTACATAGTTAGTTCAGTGGATAGACCTAGTGAACACTACTATTGATTAGTCAGAGAACATTCTATCCTGCTGACTAATTTATATACTACATCCATAGCTATGCTATGACTAATACTATATGTAATAAGTGGCCTGGGTATGCTAAGTAGTAATTACTATCAATATATTGAAAGAAGAAATAGAGTCCAATAACTATGACAGAGTAACTAATACCTAACAGAAGGGTGCAAAGCTTGGCAGCTGGTCAGTTAGATATACTAAAGATGATACTATACCTATGACTAAGGCCAAATAGAGTTAGAGTTACCTAGTAATGGGGTCATCCCCTTATATCACCCCCTCTTCAAGGTTTGTTAACCTAATAAATAGTATTACCTTTTCTGATAAGGCCAAGAACAAGTGGCTGTTTGATGGGCAGCTATTTGGTGGGATGCCTCAGGATAATGTCTAAAAAATATTGGATTACTGGAGTCAACATGCTAGGCATCAGTGTAAAGAGGTTTATAGATAAAGTTATGTCCATCATAAAGGTTGGAGTGGCCTCCAAGTGTATGCTCAACATTGACAAGTCCAAAGGGAGAGATAGAGGGTGCTGAATAGGGGAGGTAGAAGACATGGCCATTGGCAAAGAGGCCAGTGGCAGAGCACTATGAGGGGGTGCTCTGGTCTGGGTAGAATTTAGGGTAGACAATGGAATGTGTCTCAAAGGTGCCAGCATAGCAACTGCCAGCACAACATTGCCTGGACATTGCTTTCACAGTATGCAGACTTGCTTCTTTGTTATCTGCTTTCCAATGATGATGAGGACCTCTTCAATCCACTGATTGGAGCTCCAGATAGAGATGTACTAGTGGTCTCCTCCTGCTAGTTCAACCATAAAGGCAGCCAAACAGGTGCCAGAGATGTCAAGAGCTTGTTTAAGGCTCTGCTCCTAGTGACCAACTACATGTGCAACAAAAGAGTCAGAGAGTTTAAGTATGCACTTAAAATGTGGGGTGCAGCCATTCATAGGAGGTAGGTCCAAAGCAAGGGGGATGGTAAGGGAAGCATTAGTAGTAGGGTGCACTACACATTGCAGAATATAAGAGGTGGGTGTGGTAGGAGATTTAGTGGATGACTGGGGCTTTGGTTGCCCCAGGGAAGCTGATTGCATGGCCATGCCCTTGTAATCAGAGCAGCCACTAGTATTAGGCTGTGAGGTGATTCAGACAGAGGCAATAGTAGTGGCAGGTATAGGTATATGACCAGACTTAAGCACCACTAGTCTGCTCTCAAGTCCAGCTACAAGAGTTAGCAGTCTCTTGATAATGGCAGCAGAATCAGACAAAGTGGCAGATGACAACATAGAGTCTTAAAGTTAGGGTGAGGCCAAAAATAGATGGTAGGTTTGGTGTTGAATGCAGTGGGCTAAAATAAAACAGTGTAAGGGACCAATCAAGATGTAAAGGCAACATAGACTTGAGGATATATGAACAACTTGTCTGAGTTGCTAAAATACCTTGAGCAATGAGCAGGAGTTGAAGGAGTACAAGGTGGCTAAGAATTTGGCAAGAGGCAAAGAGCAGAGAGCAGGCAAGGCAAGGAGCAAGCATGACTCTGAGCCAACTACACAGTTGGTTTAGTAGATAGACCTGGTAAACACTGCTATTGATCAGTCAGAGAATATTCTATTCTGCTGACCAGCTTATATACTACATCTGTGGCTATGCTATGACTAATACTATATGTGATAAGCAGCCTGGGTATACTAAGCAGTAATTAATATTAATATGTCAAAAGGAGAAATAGAGTCTGATGACTATAACAAAGTGACTAATATATAATGGAAGGGTGCAGGGCTCAGCAGCCAGTTGGTTGGATATGCTAGAGATAATGCTATACCTATAATAAGGCTAGATAGAGTCAGAGTTACCCAATAATGGGGTTATCCCCTTATAGATGGAGTGAGAGGGAGTTCTCCAGGGGTGTTGTCTGGAGGCAGTGGGAGCAGGTGAGTGGGAGGCAGTGGGAGCAGGTGAGTGGGAGGGGCAGGGCATGGAGTTGGCTAGCAAACTGGCAGACAGAGCATCACTTTGCATTTCTAGGTAAATTCTATTAAATACTCTAGGGTTTGACTCATTCTCCCTAGAGTGGGTCTGGGCCTACTGAAGTCTCCTGGATGGGGTGACCACTGCCTATACATTTATTTGAGATGGACTCTGCCAGATTTGTCTGGAGTACTATCTATCCATGGAAATCAAGCAGGAGATAGAGGAGCTAGAGTATCTGGAGAGAGCCTATCACCAGCTGCCACTGACATCTACTTATAATCTATTAGGTCATCTATGAACCATTCCTGGTCTTCAGCCATGCCAAAATCATAAGGCTCTGGCATCATGTGATTTGGAAACATCACATTATTATCTACCTAATAAAGTTGCAGCAGCAATACATGGAACTTTGGCATGATTCATCATACCTGCAGCATAGTTGGCAGCTCTAGCACATAATTTGATGTGAGAGGCTCAGCCTCTAGGACCTTGTAGGGTCCCACCCACTTTGGACACAATTTACTTGCCTGACCTTTGGGCAAAGTTAGATTCTTAGTGGACAAGTACACCAATCTGCCTTTGTCAATTGTTGGCTCTTTGCTCTGGCAATTATTAGTATGGCACATCTAAAAGACATATGCCTCAATAATTGCATCATGTGCATTTGCCAGATTAGTTAGCACATTCTGTGCAAAATCCTTAACTCCTCAATAGATCACTTTGTCCATTTGAAGTTCTTTAATCATGGATAGCATGTAGCCACTATTGAGCTCAAAGGGTGCATACCCTGTGGTTTCAGACATACTTGCATTAATTGTAAACTCTACTAGTGGCATGTGATCCACCCAGTCCTTCTGATCAGGATGAACAACTGCTCAAAAAATCTGTGTGACATTCCAATTTGTGCATTCTGTCTGACCATCTGTCTGCAGATGAAATGATGTTGACATGAGCAACTTTGCTTTGAGCAGCTTATATAGCTCCTTCCACCATTTAGAAGTGAACTTAGCATCTCAATCACTGATGATTGAGCTAAGTAAGCCATAAAGGTGTACCATCTCTTTAAGATATATCCAGAACAGTTCTGATACTTTGGTCATTGTATTCACTGGCATGAGATAGACTATACTGGTCATACAACAGATTACTACCCAAAGGTAGTTGAAGCTGTGTGACTTGGGAATTGGTTCCACAAAGTCCATGCCTATTGAGTCCTATGGCTTCACTAGGATCAGTTGCAAGTACAGCTTTCTGGCTGGTTTTTAGTTTGAAGTTTTCAAATGTTGGCATAACTTGCACATTACACAAAATTGGCATGTGTCTTTGGCCATTTATGGCTACCAGTATAATGAATGCATGTATTTAAGTGTCTTCTGATAGCCAAAGTGCCCAACAATAGTATGGGCTTGGTCTAATATCATTTTGATCAATGATCTTTTCTATGGTATGCAGAGCATCTTTGCCCCTGTTGGGCTCATCATATAGATGAGCTGTTGCTCAATTGCAAAACATGGATGTTCCTTGGGTTTATCAAGTATCTTGACAAACACAGTATCTTTAGTATATCCATTCTGGATACAAGTGTGCAGTTGTGCATTGGCTGACTCACCAATTACCAGGCTGGATATAAAATTTCCTCATGCCTGTTCAACTGTCATATCCTCATTCTGGGATGATGAGTCTTCTACTGGCTGCACCTTGGCTAGTTGAACATCAGCTAAGCCTTGTGCCTCAAGGTCTCAGGCCTCTGTTTGCTCCTTGAGCCATTTACTACAGCACAACTTATGAGCCTGCATGGCTCAGATCTCTACATGCTATTTCACTATTTCTTGGAACTGATGTAAGGGCAAGTCTTTGCCCTCTGGATCCAATACACTTGTCTGCCTGAATGAAGTCATGGGCCTCATGACTATCTTTATGAGTATCACTCTCAAAATATCATGATAAGCAGTCTACAACTTTATTTAATTCTCCTTTGACATATGTTATGTCAAACTGGTGACACAACATATAGTCAATCCATTGGTGCTGTTACAGAGACAAGTGAACTTGAGTTTTGAAAAACTCTAATGCTTTAAGATCTGTTATAATATGGATCTCATATCCCATCAACTTATTCTCTCATTTCAGGAGAGCTTCCAAGATTGTAAGTGTCTCTAACTCATGTATGGCATAATTCTGTTGTGCAGTAGTAAACTTGTGTGATATGAATTCTGTGGATCTGCAGGCTTGCCAGGTCTTGTCTTGGTCAAACATGGCCCTGATGCCCATTGTTGACATATTGCAAATGAGCTATATTGGTTCATCAAGGTGCAGATTGATTGGGTGTATAATTGGCATTTTAGCATAGATTTGTTTAATCATCTCAAAGCACTGCTGATGCAGCAGTTGCCAATGAAATGGGAACCTATTCTGGGTCATAGCCATAAGAGGGCCTGTGTATACAGTCACATCTGGTAAAAAGTTACCAATGTAGTTAACCAATCCAACAAATTGTTGGATGTCATTGTAGTTATGTGGTATTTGCTACTCACAAATACAATCAAGTTTATCAGAGTCTGGATGAATACCCTGCACATCTATAATGTGCTCTAAGCAATCAATACTTTGTGCATACAATTTGCACTTCTTCTATTTAAGATACAAGCTCTCTTTGTGCAGTCATTTAAACATGACATGTAAGTGCTGCTCATGCTCCTCTATAGAGTCCAAGAATATAAAAATATCATCTAAATAGACATGCATGAATTTTCTGATAACATTTCAGAATATTGAGGTCATTAACCTCTGAAATGTTGCTGGTGCATTACAGTCACCAATCTGCATAATATTACTGACAAATGTCCCCATCAGGAATGCAAACACTGTTTTAGGAATATTATCCATGTACATATATACCTGCTCATATATGTCTGTCAGGTTGATCTTTGACCTGTACCTGGCCTTTGCAACATCTTTGCAAATCACCTCCTGATCTGGAAGTGGAGTTACATACTTAATAGTGTTGTCATTGTGCTGTTGCACATCCAATGCAGTCCATTGTGTCCCATCTTTCCTGAGAATGTACAACAATGGTGCTATTTGCATTGCTGTCTGTGGTTCCCACCACTTAGTATTAATATAACAATTTGTCTTGTCACAAAGCTGCTCTTGTAGTTCTCACAGACAACAAGGCAAGTGATACTTGTAATGCTTGTTCTCATCTATGAAATTAATTTCATAGTTTACTTCCCTCCATAGGGAAAGCTCCTCCTTTGTTCCATTGACAATATCCATGAATTTGTGCTACTATTGCTGGTGCAATTGCAGTATGTCCTCCTCCTGTAGGCCATTAGCCTTGGCTTTTCTTTTATCTATGTGCTTTTCTTTTATCTATGTGCTTTTCTTTTATCTATGTGCTTTTCTTTTATCTATGTGCTTTTCTTTTATCTATGTGCTTTTCTTTTATCTATGTGCTTTTCTTTTATCTATGTGCTTTTCTTTTATCTATGTGCTTTTCTTTTATCTATGTGCTTTTCTTTTATCTATGTGCTTCTAGTGTACCATGACCTTGAGTTCAAAACATTCTCTAAGTACATATAAGTGTACTTCCCCAATGTCCTCTGTCCTCAACCTCAGTGGGTGCCTCAATACTGTTGACTTTGTCAACCACTGCATGCTTTTCACTTTCAGCAAACATCCATTGAACACTACTTCCAATGGTTCTGATACTTCATTAGCAACAGGTTGATAATATACCTCCCCAGATGATTGACATGACCCATTCCACCTCTGTGCCACCATTGAGGCTACAACCTTGTTCCACTCTGGTGGCATACATGGGTTATAGGCCCATTGTATATCCAGGCACTGGTCAATCCCAGAAGGATCTTACACTGTTAGTTGTTTCTGCCATACTTGCAGCACTCTGTTGTTGCTTATCAACCTCATCTGTTATGGGGTCTTCCAGCTTCACTCTAGAGCTTGTCAGTTGACACTCCAGCAATTCTATCCCTACTCATTCTGCATGAGTGTTGTTAGATGGACAGGCCTTGTCAGGCTTCCTTACAGCTTTTCTATCACTTGCAATTGGCTGATCTAGCCCATCCCTCCTTTCCAGAGTTCCTTAGAACTCCTCCTCAGACATCAATTTGCTGGCAAGCTGGCCCTTGGAACCAGTTTCTCATCAACTTCCTCCACTGTTGCCCTTTTGTAACCTTTTAGTCAATTGTGATCCCTGTGACACTTCTTGGCAGCCCTATACCATTGTAGACAACCATCAGTGTCTGCCAGGACAACCCTCTTCACCCTCAATGGTATTCCATTAACAATAACCTTGTTATTTACAAAGTTGAGATTGACCTTGTTCTTATGCATGAACAGCATACCAATAATCATATTATAGCAATTGAAGTTTGCTATGTCCATATATTTCTTTGTCAGTGGCCCCAACATTTTGACTTTGATCTCTGCACCAATTTGTACCATAGCATAGCTCCCAACAGTCTCCAGCTGGAGCATGAGCAGCTTTGTAAGGTCATAAATGTGTATAGCATTCACATGTGCAAACTGGGGTGTAATGCTCATTGTGGTACTCTTTGAGTCTCACAATGTCCATGCTTGGTGTCTATTGACCTCTACATAGGTCACTAGGCACTCCTTTGTCAAGATGGTAACCAAATGTAAGTATTTAATATCAAAAAGTGCATACTATGTGTTAGAATGAAAATAAAGAGCATACTAAATGTCAGTATCTGAAGTGTAGATACTGTCCAAGTATGTTAGTAATTAAGAAAAATGAAGGGTCCAAGAAGTCACATGTTCATATGTTTCTTTTGAAAGCAAAGAGCCTATGTTGCTAAGGATTGTTGCTAGCAAACATTGCTAAGGGAGGCTTTTGGCAAGGTTGTTCTAGATGCATGATCTAGGCTCCATGTAATAAATGGTCATGATCCAAAAATTTCCATAGCTGCTAAGGTCTTGTGCAAATCTCATACTGATCTCCAGGTCATGTGCTGTCCCAATAAGATAGTTAGAGATGTCAGTAACTATACTCAGCAACAGATAGGTCTTATCATCCTCCCCTATACTGAAATCTTGACTGTCCTCAGTCAACCAAGTCCCATGATTGCTTGAATGGTCTGTGTGTGGAAAAGGAAATGTTCATAAAAGACTGGTGCTTGGCTGAACTTCAACTCAGTTCTCCCCACTTCTCTTCTCTGCTTTTCTACTCCAATCTTATCTTCCACCAATTGCCATGGCCTCCTTTATTGCCAATTCAATTGACAAATACACCATGGTCAAAGTCTTCCTGGGGAAGGCCAAGCATCTCTTAGTGACCACCCATCAATAATTAGTGATGAATCCTCATAGGGTGGCCACTGCTATCATCAAGACTTGGCTTCACTGATTGAAGACTGCCAATAGTGGACTCAACTTGCCAGAGCTAGTAGATGTGGACCAGGAGTGTTGGGCTTTGTATAAGAAGTACAAGGGTGAGGATTAGATGTGTGAGTTTGACAAACATTTTGTGAGTAGACCTTACTTTCTTTGTTTTTAGTGATATATTGACAATTTCACTAATGTCTTTTGCTAGGCTCCTCCTGTACCCTCCCTCAAGTACCTTCTTGAAGACTTGAAGGCTGGGATGATAGTAAGTGATAGCAGTGTTGCCTGAGCTAGTAACATCACTTAGATAACCTTAGCTTTTCAAGAACTTGTCTTCTAATGACCAATTTTTCTGCCAGCACCCCCCATGCAAGCTGGCAATAATAATGGGAGCAAGCTATAGTGAGGGTTGTGGTGGCACCAGGGAGGCTGGCCCTTTTACTCCCAAACATGCTGTTGGTGGCATTGCTAAGGAGCTGGTGACATTGCCAAAGCATTACAAGACTCCCAAGGGTAAAGGGAAGGTGAGAGAGGATGATGAGGAATTTGAGGTAAGTCTTCACTTATTCACTAGTGCTTAGTGACACTTGCTAACTTGTCCATAGGAACCCATTCAAGACTCCTTCACCAATAAGGAGCTCATAGGACTTCTTGATTGGCAAAAAGCCTCCACAGTAGTGGATAGCAGAATGGAGGCTGGAGTAAGCTCAGCAAAGGTGAAGGGGAAGATAACAGTGTTGCCAGTGGAGTGCCAGGTGTTCAGGGCAGAACAAGGAGTGGTAAGTTTTCTTTTGCTTTTTACTAGAACATCACTAACCTCTCTTAGTGTGACTACTGCTGGTTGGAGAATGATCCCAAAGGTTGCTGGTACCCTACTGGCACCCAACCCTGCTATTGCTATGATAGCTCAAGAAAGGGTTGCTCTTACTATGGACAATCATCAAGGAGTCATGGAGGCCATTTTGTCACTACAATAGTGACTAGAGCCACCCTCATCTGCCAGGCTAGAGAGTTTGTGAGGAGGCAAAAGGAGTTAGTGGCAGCTGGGCTACTCATACAGATCAAGCATTCCAGCTTGAATCTGCTGACAGAACAGGATGAGATGACTGTGAGAGGTTGGGCAGTTGCTAGGGGCAAGTGACCTCAGAAAAGTCAAGATAAGATTAGCAGAAGTAGTGACAAAGAACCTCTGACTTGAGCCAAGTGACAATGAGCTACTACTAGCATTGTGGAGTCTGAGAATGACATCAAGATGTGGCTGGCAACCCCTGTGGCAGAGACAGAAGAAGCAGCCATACTAGAGGAGATGGACTTAGTGGCCAGGGAACTTGAAGAGGCTACTGGCAGAGTGACAGTTGAGAAGGAGGTGATGGAAGAGGATAATGAAGAGGAATGGGGTGGGGTAGAGGTGGCCAAGGAAGAGGCAGAAGCAGAGGATGAGGGTGAGGCAGTGGCAATTCCAGTGCCAGCAAGTTCCTTCTATCACTATTTATTTTGCTAATAAGTATAACACCAAATGCTTTGTACTTCAGCCCCCATAAGGGAAATTGGTGACAACAATCTGGGGTGACTGAGTGAGGACCTAGCACTACTGGAGCCATTGATGCCTGCCTTCTTGCTACAGGAGTTTGAGGGGAGAGCAGCCAGGCTGGAGCAATGCTTCTAGCAGTCTTTGGATAAGGCTAGGGTGGCCCTGCTAGAAGCTTGTTCCTGCTACACTGTCACTAAGCAGTTGCTAGCCACTCTGGAGTGTTATCAGTGGGACTGCTAGGCTTTCTTGGCCTGGCAGGAGGAGAATGAGATTGGGGAAGGGGAGAGGGAGGAGCTCAGAGACATGCTTAGCAATGACACCAACCTCAATGCCTAGTGACTGCTGCTCTAAAAATTGTTTTTGTTGTCATATTGCAAACTAACCCCCTTAAGGGGTTTCATATCTTTTATTGTAGCCTAGACTGGCCCCCTTAAGGGGCCTTTGAAAAAAATGTAACATAGTGATGTGAAGTCAGGAGAGAATTAAGAAACAATATTAAAAAACAGAAGGTAAGTAAAATTGAATGGAGTCTAGGATCAAGAGAAAAAGACAAAGACAGAATAATTGCTATACACTAGTGGTTGCTGCTTGACACTAGCAACTACAAGGGGAAATGCTTAGTAAATCATCATGGCATGAAAACCCCAAAGGTGTGCTAGTTACTAGTGAAAAGTTGCTAAGCACAGCATCATAGCAAAAAATATCAAGTAAAAGGCCTGTGAAGTAAAACAAACAAGAGATATAAAATAAACAAAATGAAGGACTTAATGTTTTTGTATTGTAAGTGATAGTTTTCTGACTGTATAATAAACATATAAGTAGAATTGGAAATGAAGGTTGCTACAGCTTAGCAAATGGTTATTTAGTTGTCAGTTTTGTTAGCAACATTGTTAATGTCATCATTGTCCACTAGATTGGTTTGTTCAAGTTCATGTAAGTGGGAGGTATCAATGTCAAAAGCATTGCTAGACACTAATCTGCATTCTCTAGTGAAATATGGGATCAAGTGAAAGGCAGCTACTGGTTGATGCAAAACTGAGCTATCTAATTCACAAAGGATGTAAGCACCTCCACAGTTACAAGATATTACCACCAAAGGGCCTAAGTAATGAGGCCTCATCTTTTTGTTATGGGACACTTTGATTCTAGTATTCCTCAT
>JABCKS010000817.1:0-11647 GCA_018851325.1 Termitomyces sp. DKA19 | reverse complement strand
CTTCTTTTCCATTCTAAGTTTCTTTCTTCCCCATTTATCTCTTCCCCTTTTGTATTGCTTCCATTTATAGGCTCCCTTCCATTCATAGGTTCCCTTTCATTCATATTCACCATTCCAATCTGGTTATTCTTAGATTAGATCTTATTTTGATCCAGATCTAGCCAGAATTGATGCCACTCCAGTGCTTTTGCCAGTTCCATACTTCCCTCCCATTACAGTGATTGGACTATCATTGAGTGTATAGCCTTGTATAGTCCTTGTTCTATCCTGTTCTGTATTACTTCTGGTGTATTTCAAGGAGATAATGTTACTGGAACTTATTTTACCAGGAGGCTTACAGTTTTCAGCCTTAATAGATGGTTTATTTTGACTTTTAGTGTTTTGTGTATTCCCAATATTGTGACAACATTGTAACAATGTCTCACAGGTGCAGATATATTGAGTGATGTCTTTCTTGAGTCCCAGCCAGAAGTATATTTACATGACAAGTTGCAGGGTCTTCCAAATCCCCAGGTGACCTCAGAGTTTGTGATCATGATGCTGCTAAAGAACCTCAAGGCATAATTCTTGATGGTCTGGGATGTAAATTGCACCATTATGCAGGAGGAGCTGGTTGTCAGGAGAAAGAGTGAAGGTGGGAGGCTTGGAGGGAGTCTCAGAAGAAGAAGAGGGGGAGTTTCAAGGGTCATGAGAGTGGAAGTAGTTCTTCAGGGGTGCCTGGCAGATCTGTTGGAGGAGGTCTTCATCATCTAGCAGGAGTGTGGCCCAGAGTTGCTTGGGAGAAATGATGATGCACTGATTGAGGGCATTCCATCTGGCCTTGAAGGATTTTCAAGGGTAGATGTTGGGCCTTTGAGTCAGGGTATTGGGCTTGGCTCCAAGACAGCTAGTGCAATACTAGATGATGAAGTTGTACTTGGACAGCAGTTCAGACCATTGGGCCTGCCAGCAGCTGAGTTGCTTGGTGGTCATGAAGTACTGAAGGTTGTTGTAGCTTAGGTAGACCTGGATGCTGTAATAGGTGCCTTCCAGATACACCCTCCATTGCCAGAAGGCTTCCACAATCATGAGGAGCTCCTTGTTGTAGATGTTGTAGTTGAGTTCTGCAAGGATCATAGAGCAGGCATAGAACATGATGGGGCAGAGTTTCTGGGTGTTGGAGTTAGTCTGAGAGAGGATTCCAGTGAGAGCAGAGTCAGAGGTGTCACATTCAAGGATAATGGGGAGGAAGGGGTTGTAGTGTCAGAGAACAGGGACAGAAGTGAAGGCAATTTTGAGGAGATTGAAGATGTCTTGACAGTCCAAGTCCCAGTTCTATAGGGTGTCTTTCCAGATGAGGCAAGTGAGCTTCTTTATAATTCCCAGGTAATTGTCAATGAACCTCTAATAAAAGTTTGCAAAGCTGAGGAAGGACTGGAGTTTCTTCACATTCTATGGGCAGAGCTAGTTGATGATGCCATCAACCTTGCTTGGGTCCATGCAGACACCTCCCAAAGTGACAATGATGCCCAGATACTTGACTTCCTGAGTGTGGAAGAAGCATTTCTTGGGTTTGGTGTGGAGGTTGTGCTGCCAGAGTAACTCTAGAATGCATTGAACATAATCTTGGTGTTCCACAAGGGAGTTGGAGTAAATGAGGATGTTGTTCAGGTATACCACCATGAAGACATTGTTCATGTCATGGAAGATGTCATTCATGAAGTACTGGAAGGTAGTAGAAGAGTTGGTCATCTCAAAAGGCATTACCAGGTATTTGAAGAGCCCATATTGAGTCTGGAAAGTAGTCTTCCACTTGTGTCTGGGGGCAATGTGGACATTGTTGTATCTGGAGCAGAGGTCAATCTTTGTATATACTTTGGTGCTCCAGAGTCAGTCCATGAGGTCTCCAATAAGGGGAAGGGGGTACCAATTCTTCTTTGTGATCTGGTTGAGCCTTTGGTAGTCAACACAGAGGTGGAGCATGCTATCCTTCTTCTTAGCAAAGAGAACCAAGGCTCTGGCAGGGGAAAAGGAGGGTTGGATGAAGCCCTTTCCTAGCATCTCATCCACATAGTCCTTGAGGGCCTGGAGCTTAATTTTCAACATGTTATGGACCTTTCCAAAGGAGAGGGGAGGCCCCATCTTCTAGGTCAACCTGATGGTCATAGGGTCAGTGTGGGAAGAGCTCCTTGGTGCTTCCTTCTGAGAATACATCTGCAAACTTGTGGTATTTGGGGAGCACAACTTTGCACAGAATCTCCTTCTTGGATTTGATGGAGTCTGGAGGTTTCTGGGCTCAGAGCTGTTTGATGGAGGTTACATACAGCTGGTAGGCCTGAGTCCCATTGCAGAGAAGCTAGGTGATAAACATCTGGAGCTTGAGTTGTGTGCTGTTCTTAAAGTGCAGGGGAACATACATATAGTGGGCAATTTCTCTGGCAGAGGATAGCCCACTGTCAAACAATCAGAGCTGGATAGGGCTGGGCAATTGAATCTGGGAGAGGGAGAGGAGATGGACTCAGTCATTGTCAACAAAGTTGTCTATGGTGCTACTGTTTACTAGGGTGTTGACAGTGTTGGAGCAGGGGAAGGGGGTAAAGGAAGTGTGAAGCAGGAAAGATTGAGAGGATTGGGAGGAGAGATAAGCCATGAGAGTGTCTGAAGCTGGTACCAAAGCACATATGTATGAAACTAGGGTGGAGAGGATGTCAGGGTCAATTCTAAAATTCAGTACATCTTCTGAGTCAACTAAATTACCAACTCATTTTCTGTATACTGGAACTCAAATTTGTCCCCATCTATGGTCCAGATGGCTTATCCAAGGGTGCCCCACTCTGGGCATTCCTGGACAAAGTGCCCAGGCTTGCCACAGAGCAGGCACATCCTTGCCTTATGTCACTGTTCCTTTATTTCCTTGGAGATGGTTATCTAAGGCTGGTCATGCTGGTGCAACTGGTTAGCCTGCAGTAATTTGTCTTCTGAGTCTTTGCTCACAGACTCAGGGTCACTGTCACTCTGTGTCAAGGTGTCATCCTGATTGTCTGGATCCAGAGTGACTGCTTGAAGTTGGGCAGGGGGTTGTGTGATGTTTCTAAGGCCAGGTCAATCAGGGTTTTGGACAGAGAGACTAGTCATAGTGAGGTTAGAGGAATAAGGGAGTCTGCTGCAAGGCTGTCAGGATCCCCCCAAGGGGCAGGAGGAGTAGCCTTAGTGATGGGTCCTGGAACCAGCAGGGTCTTCCTAGTAGTGCTGGTCAATGTGGGTAATAAGGCTCTCAAGGTCCTCATAGGTGGACTGTTTTAGTGTGAGGTGGAAGACCTCATAGATTTGCTTAGGGAGGGCTTTGTTGAGTTGAAAACATAACACATAGTAGTTCCAGCCAGTTTTGTAGACCTCCTTCTTGAACTGAACCACAAATATAGTGAAGTACTTCTCTGGAGACATCTGGTATGACACAAGCTTCCTTTTGGCCTCAGCAACAGTGTTGTACACCCCAAACTTCAATGAGAATTTCTAAACAAAGGCTTCCCAGTTAGAGAATAGTGGATGGTGGGAGTTGTATTGGAGAAGGGCTGTGTAGTGGTCTAGGGTAATTCCTTGTAAATAGGAGGAGGCAAATGCAATGCAGGCCTTATCAGTGGCAAAAGTATTTAGCTTTTTCTGGAACATGTTGAGACACTATACCAGAAAGGTGCACTATTTTTGAGGGTTATAACTATGGAAGGGTTCTGGCTTCTGGATGTCCAGTCAACCTTTGTGAGCTAGAGCCTCATGGACTTCATTGGCTTCTGCCTAATCTTTAGGGTTCTGGGGGGGGAGGGCAGTGTTATAGTAGTAGTAATAATGGTTCCCTGCTCCTCCTAGTAGGAACATGTCTATAGCAGGGCCACACTCTCCAGGAGGCCCTCTTCTTAGAGGTCCTCCACCAGGAAGTGCTCCTCATCCTGGCCTAAGGGGTGGTTTTCCTAGGATAAATCCCAGGGGTCTGTCAGGAGGTCTGCTAAGGGGTCCAAAAGGGTCCTTGGGTGGTCCAAAGGGGTCCCTGGGTGGTCTAAATAGTCTTCCAGGGGGTCTAAAGTGGCCCTATAGGGGGTCTAAAGTAGCTTTCCTGAAGTTCTGGGCCTGGGGAGAGGTTGGGTGCTGTCATGGGTGCCAGTGCTAGTGTCAGGGAGGGAGCAGGGGAAAAGGGGTAGAGGTGGGCAGGAGGAGGGTTACAAAGATCAAAGTGTGGGGGGTAAGTCCTGAGCTTGGGAGTTTTGGGGTGGCAAAGCATTTGTCGTGAGCCCTACACAGGGTTCCTCATTGATATAGACTGAGGGTTTGTTCAGACCAAGTGTCCCTACCATTCTCCATGGCAGGCATGGCTGGGGGAGGACCTCAATTCCATGTATAGAAAGTCTCTGTACCTAGGGCCAAGTTGGAGTGGGGTTGGGCTAAGAGTCCTACTGTTCTGGCTGTAGACTGTTCAAACAGCCTGTCAGAGAAGTTGAGGTTTTGGAGTAGGGCAGAGGCCACATCCAGGTCATCCTAGTGTTGGTTTCTGGCATTTAGGGCCTTGGTGGGCTGGCAGGGCACCTGGTCCATTTTTCATTGTAGATGGAAGAAGTATATGGAGTTGGAGGAGTCCTTAAACCTTCTTGGCAATAGCAATATGTGGATTTTTCCAACCAGGTTGTATAGCTCATTCTACAAGGAGATGTCACCCTAGAGAAGGTCAAGGGCTCATGCTGATAGATTTCCTTGCTCATAGAGCTTGAAGAATGTTACCAGGCAGTTTGCTCAGACCTTGGCAGTGGCCTTTGAGGTGGGTTGCCCCAGTTTCTCAAAGAGACTCTGAGTCCATCAGGAGAGGTCTATTCATGGGAGTCAAAGTTCCTATAGGATTATACTATATTGCCAAGAGTAGTCTGCCATATGCTCTTCCTGCTATAGCAGGGGATCCCTTCCCATTCAGAGTATGTTTCCAAGTTCCATAGGTGTAGGGGGCATAAAGACAGCCAGAACTGCCATAGGCCCCCTTTGGGGAGATGTGGGGCATACAGTCAAGGCCAAGAGCAAGTAGCCCTTGGCCCCTAGTATATACCCTGCTCTAGTAGCAAATAGACCAGTGCTATGATAAGACTTATTTGTTGCTGTATACAGTTACTGACATCTCTGACTATTTTATCTGGACTACACATGACCTGTGGACCAGCACAAGACTTTGCATGAGACCTTAGCAACCACAGGGATTTTTTTTTGGATCACAAGCACTTATCACATAAAGCTTAAGCTGTGGATCTAGAATGACCTTGCTGAGAGTCCCCTTAGCAACAGCGCCTTCCCTTTGCCTTTAGGAGTCTTGGAGTGTCTTGGCAATGCTGCCAGCTCCTTAGCAATGCCACCAGCAACATGCTTGAGAGTGGAGGGGCCAGCCTCCTGGTCATCTCCACAATCTTTGCTACAGCTTACCCCATTCATTATTGTTAGCTTGTATGGGGGGTTCTGGAAGAAAAATTGGTTGTCAGGAGACAAGTCCTCAAAAAGCTAGGGTTATCTTAGTAATGCCACTAGCTCAGGCAGCACTGCTATCACTTATTATCATACCAGCTTCCAGATCCTCCAGTAGGTACTCTAGCAAAGGAAGAGGAGGGGCCTAGCAACATTGTTAACATTGCTGCTATAAGAAAAGCAAGTTTTGAACTTACAAAATGCTTGTCAAAGTCTTGCATCCATGCCTCCCCCTTGTGTTGCTCATAGAGCTGTTGACATTCCTTGTCAACAGCTGCTAACTCTGGCCACTCCAGACCACTACCAGCAGTCTCAAACCAACCAAGCCATATCTTGATAATGGCAGTCACTGCTCTATGAGGATTTGTTGCTAATTGTTTGTGGGCAGTTGTTAAGATATGGCCAGCCTTCTCTAGGAAGACCTTTGCCATGGCACAATTGCCAAATTGATCTACAAGAGTGGAGGCCATAATGATGGGTTAGAGACTAGCTCTGAGAGAGAGGAAGAAGAGAAGAAAAGTGGGGGAACTGGGATGAAGTCCAGCTAGGCACCAGTCTTTATGCACTTTTCCTTTTCCATGCATGAACTATGCAAGCAATCATGGGACTTGGTTGACTGAGGACAGTCAAGATTTCAGCATAGGGACTATAAGACCCATTTGTTGCTGCATACAGTTACCAACATCTCTGACTATCTTATCTGGACAGCACATGACCTAGGGATTAACATGAGACTTTGCACAAGACCTTAGCAACCATGAGAATTCTTTTTTTTGGGTCATGAGCACTTATCACATAGAGGCTAGACTGTGGATCTAGAATGACCTTGCTGAGAGTCCTCTTAGTGATGTTTGCTAGCAACAACTCTTAGCAACATAGGCACTTCTCTTTCAAAATGCACATCTGGACATGTGACTTCTTGGACCCTTCAATTTTCTTGTCTCAATTACTAACATACCTGAATGGCATCTACACTTCAGATACTGATGTTCAGTATAATCTTTATTTTCATTTTGACACATATTATGCACTTTTGACATTGAATTGGTTACCATCTTGACATCCAGTATACATTTTGGCAGATGCCATTACCTGCAGAAACCATCTTTCTTTTTAGACTACATTACTTACAAACAGTATAAATACCCCTTGTACATACCTAGTAAAACAATGAAAAGAGAGAGCAACTCTTGAGTACTTTGCCCTCAGTATCTCCCTGTCAGGTCCAGAGTATCTGAGAGCTCACCTCCAAGAGCAAGAACCCACTAGTCAGTTAGTCAATGACTGGAAGGGGAATGTACAAATGTTCCAGGCTTGATCTGGGTACTAGACAATGTTCCAGAGTTAATATGACAAGAGGTAGTTGAAGTCCAGGGAAGTGTTCTGTGGACTGAGACAACTATGCTGAGAGGTTGAGAGAGATGAAAAGAAGAATAAATTGAGCAAGAATAGAGGTAGAGAGAGTAGAGAAGTAAGAAGTAGATGAAAGTATGCAATATCAAGACTACCAACTGACTATGGAGTTCTGAGATTATATACTCAAGGTTTCTGAGGAAAGTCATGGATAGTAGGGGGTCCCTGGGTAGGCAGCACCCATCTAGGACTTGGCTTCTATTGTAGAGGAGCCTGAGTATGGTCCAATGTGGGCCCCAAGGGTAGATTCACAGGGCAGGGCATTTTGAGGCTGGGGCAGGCCCCAAGAGCATATTGAGACCTGGAAAGCTGTCTTGCTAGTGATCCAGTGATGCATAAGGCACATTCTGAGGAGGTTGGTGGAGTTGGGGCTTGGGAATGTGTGGGCCAATAATCTGATGATGTATAGGTTGCAGATAGTGGGGCAAAATTGATAGGGTCCTGACATTACCTCCCTTTTAAGTGTTGAGCCCACAAGGCATGCTGGGTGTTGTAGGTCCCTGGGGTGTCATATAGGGGCCTGGTAATTTTTAAAGAGTTTCTTCAGCAGCTCATTGTCCAAGTCTTCCTAAGCCAACTTCCCATATCTCCCCCACCTTCTATATCCCCTATGCCTCCAACTAGAAACAACATAGCTGAGTGGTTGGCTTTTGAGGCAGCCTACACTAAGTATCAGCACTGGAGGGATTGGGAGGCCATTGAGTGCCTTTTTCAATGTAAGTTTGCTCCTTCATTGACTTTTTCTAAGGTTAACTTTCTTGTTAAATAGCAGCAGTGGTAAGCCAAGCTGCCCAGGTCCCACAGGAATCCCCCTATGCCTCTTTGAGTGGCAGGACCCTCAGGGCTAGGGTCTTCCAGAAGAGTGGGTCAGCTATTGTATAAGTGATGTGTGGCAAATGCCCTAGTGAGTAGCCAAAGGTCCTAGAGTCCATTATCCATTACTGAAATCCCTAGTATAACACCTGCCTTTCCTGTGGCACTCCCTGCATCTTCCCCCCCAGGACAGTCTTGGTGGGCACAGAATGTCTATAGCAGGTGTTGGGATTGCTACCTCCACTGTTTATTCTGGAGCCAGTGGCAGGCAGAGTGGCAGGAGGGCAAGGTAGCACCCAAGTGGGTCCCTCAGAGTGTTTTGCACCTCCAAGTGTTAGTGGTCATCAAGCAGCAGGCTCCCTAGGGACAGAAAGCAGGGGCAGAGGCATCAGCAAGGTTGCCCAATCTCCAGGCACCCTTATTCCTGTCTGGGTCCCCATCTAGTGTGGGGCCTTTTTTCAAGCAGTGGGCATCATCCAAGGGGGTGGAGGGAGGAAAGCAACCTCAACCAGTCCCATCATTGCTTTTTTCCCAGACCCCTACACCATCCATTATGACAACTTCCAGTCCTCCTAGGATGGTCAAGCAGGAGGAGGTGGTGCAGCTGCAGGCATAGGAACTCACTCAGTTGAATCAGAACCATTCTCTTATGTTGCAGAACCAGAAGCTGGCAAGGGAGCTAGAGTTGAGAGGCAGAGAGCTGGAGATCATTCATGAAGCACATGAGGTGCTGCAGGAGCAAGTGTATGGAGTAGGAGTGGAGTGTGGGGAGGGCCCCATGGATCATGGCAAGGGTAGTTCATGGGGGGCTACTTCCATAGGGCAGTGGGTCCATGCTAGTAACAAGGGGCAGGCTTGGATCTGGTGATGTACTCCTATGCCACCTAGCTGCTATGCAGAAAACCAGAAGGAAAGACCCAGAGTGCACTGGCAACCAGATAGGGTAGCTGGCAGTAGGATATGGATGAGGGCAAGTCAGTAATTGTCCCAGAGAATGAGAGCTGTAGGGTAAAAAGGGGTGCAAGTAAAAAGAGTCACTAACATTGGTCTAAGTTGCTAGACAAAAAAAAAAAAAATCAGAATTGGAGTAGAAGGTAAAGCAGTATATGATGGTGATGTCAGTAAGGTAAACAGAAATCACTAAGTGGGAAAGAGGTTAAGAACATGTTGCTAGGCAAATAATCACTAAGAAGATGTTGCTAAGGTAGGTAAAACCTAGCAATAAGGAGGAACATGGAAACAAGAATGTAAGTTAAAAGAGGAGTAAACAAAGGGACACACAAGACTTGTCACTAGCTGTAGTCACTAATGTCACTAAGACACTAAAACACAAAGGGCACCCATACTTAGTACTATGCTAAATTGAGGACAAGTTCACTAAGGCTTGTCACTAAGCCATTAATAAGAGTAAGGATGAGCAAGAATGAGTTCTAAGGCAGAGAGAGATACTGAGGGGCAAGTACTTGGGGTTGCTCTATCCTTTTCTTTGTTGGTCCACTAGGTATGTACAGGGGGTATTTATACTGTTTGTAAGTAATGTAGCCTAAAAAGAGAGACATTTACCACAAGTAATGGCATCTGCCAAAATGCATGCTGGGTGTCAAGATGGCAACCAAACATAAGTATCTAATGTCAAAAAGTGCATACTATGTGTCAGAATGAAAATAAAGAGCATACTGAATGTCAGTATCTGAAGTGTAGATACCATCTCAGTATGTTAGTAATCAAGAAAAATGAAGGGTCCAAGAAGTCACATGTTGATATGTTTCTTTTGAAAGTAAAGGGCCTATGTCACTAAGGATTGTTGCTAACAAATGTCACTAAGGGAGCTTTTGGCAAGGTTGTTCTAGATGTGTGGTCTAGGCTTCATGTGATAAATGCTTGTGATCCAAAAATTCCCATAGTTGCTAAGGTCTCGTACAAATCTTGTGCTGATCTCCAGGTCATGTGCTGTCCTGATAAGATAGTCAGAGATGCCAGTAGCTGTACTCAGTGACAGATAGGTCTTATCACTGGCTAGCAGCCTGGCAGGCCTAGCACTGTCTTTCTTTCCTAGGTGAGCAAGTTCCCAGGATTCTGGCATGAGGCTGACATTTCCCAGAGTGGATTCAGGTGCACTGGGGATTGCTGGATGGGGTGACCCTGGCAAGGTTATTTGTCCAGGATGGTCTTAGACAGATAGGTCTTATCACTGGCTAGCAGCCTGGCAGGCCTAGCACTGTCTTTCTTTCCTAGGTGAGCAAGTTCCCAGGATTCTGGCATGAGGCTGACATTTCCCAGAGTGGATTCAGGTGCACTGGGGATTGCTGGATGGGGTGACCCTGGCAAGGTTATTTGTCCAGGATGGTCTTAGACAGATAGGTCTTATCACTGGCTAGCAGCCTGGCAGGCCTAGCACTGTCTTTCTTTCCTAGGTGAGCAAGTTCCCAGGATTCTGGCATGAGGCTGACATTTCCCAGAGTGGATTCAGGTGCACTGGGGATTGCTGGATGGGGTGACCCTGGCAAGGTTATTTGTCCAGGATGGTCTTAGACAGATTTGCTTGGAGTATCACCTACCTCTGGAGATTGAGTGTAGTATAGGAGAATTGGAGAGGCTGGAGGGTGCACATTGGAGGTTAGTATTCAGCTGGGAGGATGCACTGGAGGAGACAGCATAGTGTCTGATAAAGCTAATGCCAAGCCTGGAGGATGTCCTGGAGGAGATGTGGAGGGCAATACAGGCTGAGCTCTGGGGTGTGCAGGAGTTGTCAAGACCTCCTCCAGAGAAGGTTGACATGACAGTGGAGAGGGGCAATGGGGTGGAGGTTGTGAATCTCCAGAAAGCTGAGAGGGAGGCCTGTAGGAGGGCAAAAGGCAAGGGGAGGGCAGTTGGGTGAGGAGAGGGGGAGCAGGGCTCCTAGTCAGGGTAGTTTTTTCTTGTATTTTCTTGGTCCTTTCTATTTGCTCCTTGTTCTTGAATGTTGATACTTTTCTTGGTTTCATCCAACCTGGATAAGATAAGTAGGTCAGATAAGGTAAGGTGATAAGATAGGCTGGATAAGATAGGCTGATAAGATAGGATGACAGATAATAGGGTTGGCAAGCAGGATAAGATAAGTGATAAGATCAAATAGATAAGATGAACAAAAATGTGCAGAGGGAGTTGAATCCCCTTTGAGCTTGGGACAGAGTTATGCCCTAGATGGCCCCAAAGTTATGGCCTGAGTTTTAAGTCTTGGGGCTTTTGGGGGTGATTCTGGTGGAAGTCCTGAAGGGCTTTGGGGGCATTCTGGAGGTGTTGTAATAGTTTCCAAGTGTTGTCCTTTGGTCTATACCCAGTCTACTGGACAAGGTACTTGATCTGGCCACAGTAGCATCAGGAGTCAAGGATGATGTTGACCTTGTACTGGGCTTCTTCATTGACTTTGATAGCAGGTGGGGGTTTGTTCTGCTGACTAGGAAAGGGTTCAGAGTCATGTCACTCCAGGAGCTGGACATGGAAGACAGGGTGAACTCCCTTCATCCTGGTGGGAAGGTTGAGTTAGTACATGTGGAAGGAGACCTTTCAGAGGATTTTGAAGGGCCTGAGGTGCTTATAGTCAGGTTTTGGGGAGGGCCAATGGGTTTTGATGTTCCTTCTGTCAAGCCAGACAAGGAACCCTTGATATGATGTTGTCACAACATTAGAAACACACAAAACACCAGAAGTCAAAATAAACCATTTATTAAGGCTGAAAACTGTAAGCCTCCTGATAAAACAAGTTCCAACAACATTATCTCCTTGAAACACACCAGAAGAAATACAGAACAGGATAGGACAAGGACTAGGCTATACAAAATGATAGTCCCAATCACTGTAATGGGAGAGAAGCATGGGACTGGCAAAAGCACTGGAGTGGCATCAATTCTGGCAAGATCTGGATCAAAATAAGATCTGATCTAAGAATAACCAGATTGGAATGGTGGCAGAA